>CBVK0100357954.1:0-12636 GCA_900067695.1 Picea abies | reverse complement strand
ATTGTTATCTAATGAAATGCAAACAACTATAATAATGGCTTAAACATTAACAGTAGGCACCCTCTAAAATATACATTTTGTTTTAGTAAGATGAAACTGTGAGGAAAGAAACACACACTCTAAACGAAGGATGAAAGTAGGTGTTGAAAGAACACAATTTATGGTTGCAATTATGGTAATTTATTGCTCTAATATGCATGTCATGGCTCACTTGCAGAGTTAGGGTGATTTTCTACTTCTGTTTTCCTACTTCATATGCATAAATTGTGTTTATGCATGATAAACTAGCTTAGTGGGTCTTGGTTTCTACTATCTCCTTCACCAATAAGTTTTGCTAATTTGGCCTGATCGCCTCATCTCATGGCGTTGTAAAACGTTTGGATGAAGCTATAGTGGTTGTAGGTAGTTATGGTGGTTACTATGTCATCATGAACACAAACTTTGCAATCACCACTCACTAAATTTATGGACAAGATGCACTGTACATGGTCGAAGAGGCGGTGGTTGTAGTTTTCTTTTGAGGTGGTGAAGTGCTACATGATCATTTTTCCAAAGTGAGCCTTGAGATTGAGATCTTTCTAGATCTTTCTATAGTGGTGGATCCACTATGGGGTCAAACTTGAGATAGGGATTGGTAAACAAAAAAATGACCACATTAAAATTTGTAGCACGAATATTTTTGAAATGAATGATAACATGTGGGGCTTCCATTATTGATTTACACATCGACTTACAAAATTTAGATTATGGTTGATGAATGTCACATGTGACATTGATTGAGGAAAGGTAATGAATGCTAATATTATTAATAAGAAAGGTAATGGATTTTTTTGAGATGAATGATAGCATATGGGGCTTCCATTGATTTAAATGCTGACTTACAAAAATTAGATTGTCATTATTGAATGTTACTTGTGACATTGATTGAAGAAAGGTAATGAATGCTACTTGTGACATTGATTGAGGAAAGGTACTGAATGCTAATATGGATTGTAAGAAAGGAGAGTTTAGGCCACTCAATTATTTTGCAAGGTTTGTACACATTAACCCTAAAACAAAACAATAGTCCCTTGATGAAGTAGAGAGTTTTAGCTTTCTTATGATTGTTCACAATCTCATGCCTTTAATTCCAAGTGTAAACAATGGAGCCCATAAGTCATTATTGTTTGTATTTTATCATTTCATATGTTGTAATACTATAATTGTTTAGTTGAGAAGATAGAGTGCCTATTCTTCCATCTAAGGTCCATCATTTGGCTAGGTGCATTTGCCTTAGGGAATGAAGCTTTTGCTTCAAAGTTCAAGCTTTATTTTAAATTAATTCCAAAATCATGTCTTCCACTACATCCAATAGTGAAATGACTTATTGTATTGATTTGTTTCATTATAGTTGTTCCAATCCTTCACTTGCACTAGAAAATTTGTGCTTTACAACCTATTGCATTTCTTAAATTCTATTCAAAGGTTGCCTATTTAAACCCTTCTATTTCATGGTGTCAACAATTATATTAGCAAATCGGTAGAAAACACTTTTTACTAGGTTACATCATATGCTTCCATAAGACCAAACTAAAACTAAAACTAAAAAGATATTGGTATAAGAAGGCATCTTAGGAGATTTTGTTGTCTTATATACTATCTCCAAATCTAGTGCAACTTATCCCTACCTTATGGACAAAAAAGTTTGCTATTGTATTAAAAATCATTTTATTTTATTTGTGAATATGCATTGACATTGTATACCTATTGCTCTTTTCATTTCTATTGAGAGCGAGTAAGAACTAATAGTGTAGGCCATAATGCGAGTAAGAACTAATAGTGTAGGCCATAATGCGATTCATGCTTTTATTTATGGTTAGTAGCTTTTGTCATACTAATCTAATTTATAGAGGTTTTAAAAAAATAAAAAAAATGGAGAGAAAAAAGAGGGAAGCACAAGCTCAGAAATAAACGAATCTTTATGTTAATTAAACTTCATCATGATTATTTGGGTGTAGATAGTGGTAATGCCTTGGTTTTGGTTGTGAGATCAACTCCATGGCGCATGGAGGTTTGTAATACCCAACATGATGACTTGAAAAACTACAGACTCATCTTATGTTTAGACTAGGTATTATGCTAGACAACACTTGAAACTACTCAATCACCACAACAACATACATTGAAAATCAGATTTGCAAGTACACAATTTTGGACACAGAGTACACTTCATATATACACAAGAATGAAGTCAAAATTACATACTAACAACCTAGCTAGGGCATCCACCATCAATAGAAAATGCTAACCAACAATACAAAGGCCTAGCAAGGCATTCCACCAAGCTACCTAGCCACACCAAAGGATCCACAACACGCTAGCATCAACACCAACAAATCCACCCTTGATCTTTCTCCAAGCTTGCCCCACACAAGCTCCCCAAGAAAGTACTCTAAATGTCCTCTACAGTTTCCTTGCCACAAACAAAAGGTTCTTCTTGGATATTGACTCCAACTCTAACATTTCAAGTCTCCTATGGGTTTTGCCTCATACAAAACCTAACACCTTCCTCCCTAGCATGACAAGTACAAAGACTCGAGACATGTTCATCTTCAAAATACAAATGATCTAATTAAAAAGACTCTAGACAAATTCATATTCAAAAGACAAATGATCTAATTACTGACCTCACATGTTTACTACATTATTACTACAACTCAAGATTCTCTCCTCCCTTTATATATAATATGTGAGGGAGGCCAACAATAGTAAGTGCATTGGGTTTACAAGCAACCTAATATAATCCTCAAGATAAGGTCTCCAAGTGAAGTGCTCTCTCTCTAAGGTGTACAGATGTCAAGACAAGGCTCCTCAAGTGGTGCACTTGCTAAGCATGGGCTCCAAGTGTCAAGTGCTTCTCATCACAAGGCCCCTTGCTCTATAAGACAAGCATTTCGGGAACCTCGAGGTTGAATCTAGCATAATACCATGTTCAAACATAAGATGAGTCTAGGTTGGGGAACCTCAAGGTTGAGTCTAGTTGAAATTTCATAAGAAATAGATCCAGGGAACCTCAAGGTTGAGGTGAAAATTTTGAATTTGAATTAAGCAATGGTTTCTAGAAATTTCCACATGGCATTGACTCTAATTTGTTTGAGATTACTTTCTTGGTGAAAATGGATTTGGATATTTTAGTTGTTCCATACCCGAGAGAGGTGCTTGACCTATCATATGTTGTTGGTGTGAAACCCTAGTGTGCTTGGAAATAAGTGCTTGTACCCTAGAAGGGTAATCTACTTGATTTGTTATCCATTTTGCTTTGAGGTTGCTCCATATTTGCATGGCTACCTACTCTCAATCTTCGAGAGTGTGACAAGTTGGAAGGTGCTTCCAATTTTACACCTTGAAAGTGCAGGTTGAGAATGCTATTAGAGGATGGTGAAGTTTGGGAGCATGTTGAGAAAGATCACATAATAACTACCTATTTGACGCTGTTGGCTGAGCACAATAAGGAGGCCAAGGAAAAGGGAATCATTCTTGATTAAGTGAAGGATCATTTGATCACTCACATTGTTGAGAAAAGTTGCTCTTGAGAAACAAGTTTTTAGCCATTCACATGAGTGACATAGATATGGTAGTTACCTACCTAGCCAAGATCACAGAGTTGAAAGATCTGCTGGCTGCCATAGGTACAAAGTGGAGGATGAGGAGTTGGTGCCCATTTCCTTGAATGGGCTTTCTTCATCTTGGAAACTCTTTGTCCAAGGTGCTTATGCTCATGAGAAGTTACCTTCTTTTAATAAGCTTTGGGATGACTTTGTGCAAGAAGAGATAAAGTTATAATTTTGTTTATCTACAAAGAGAGGTAGAAGACCTAGCCGTCATCTGGAGGATGAGGAAGTGAAACAAGAAAGGACATAAGAAGGGTAAGATGGAAGAATCAAGCCAAGGTAAGAAGGTTTTGAGTAATGTGAAATGTTTTAGGTGTCACCAGAAGGGACATTATGCCGACCAATGTTTGGAGAAGAAGAAAGGGAAGCCCAATCAACAAAAATAGGTTGTAGGGAGTGCAAGTACTATAGTATCAGTGAATGAGTTAGCATCCTCGCTTGAGACCACCTTCTCCATGGTCTCTTGTTTATTTTCCAACGTTGTGACAAGTGTTGGATGGTGTGTGGACAATGGGGCATCAAGACATCAAGACATATGACTTATGGTGGGGAACTCCTCAACATGCTTAGGAGAAAGAGGGAGGAATAGGTGTGGACTTGGGTGATGATGCTACTTATAATTTGAAAGGATTGGGCTCCATTTACTTCCAAATGCCATTGGGTGATGTTCTTGAATTGAATGATGTTTTGTTTGTTCATGGCTTGAAGAAAAATCCTCTTTTAGTTTCTTATATGATAGGTTTTCAATATTGAGTTGCATTTGAAGGAGAACAATGCACTATCAATGGTTGTAGTCAAGCAAGTTTGAGGACTTGGTTAGAGGTGTGTGAGATGGTGGCCTTTACGTGTTAGTTGCTAATCCCATGGCACTTGTGCATAATTGTGGGATGCCGAGTGAGCCTTTTTGTTTTGAAGAGGCACATGCAGAGCATGCATGGAGAGATTCCATGGAGATATGTTCAAAACCTATTGTGGGTTGAGTGATTGATTCCAAGCTTGCAATTGATGGGAGTATTGAAGTGTACTAGGATAGGTTTGTTGGATTTTCTCGGAAAGAGGGAGTTGACCTTGTTAAGGGTTTTTCTTCAATTATTGGAGGTTTTGAGGTGCATGGGTGAGATACCCATGTTTACAGTTTGTTGGAGGCCCTATGTGGGTTGTTGTTTGCAATATGAGCTTGATATTTGAAGTTAGATGATATTTGTGCAAATTTTTATCTTTGTGATTTTGGTAGCGCTAATCCATTGAGTCTTGGTCTTGTATGGAGATGTGATCATCTTTGTACGAAGTCCTAAACAAATACTAGACTTCTAGAGCTTATAGGATCTACATCTTAGCACAACGAAACACTATGGTGAGCTGAGATGTGAAGTTTGATAACGATGTATGGTCCTCTTTATCAAAGGTATCTCCTTTAACGATTGAAGGGAGTAAGAGGAGAGTCAGATCCAGGTTTGGGCAAGGAGAGTTGAAGGATATTGTTGGGATACTCCACAGGGGTGTGATAAGGGATTATGGGCCCATTAGAGATAAAAATATGGTAAGTATGGTGGCCATTTAATGTAATATGGACTAGGTCCACACTGTTAATTATTATTAAGTAAAGCCCATTAGGTAGTTAATATTTTGAATAAATGTAGTGTGGCTTTCTTAAATGAGGCCTATTAAGTAGTTAACATTTGGTAGGTATAAATAAATATGGGGTCTTCCTTATCGAGCATGTATGAGAATATTATTGTATTGGAGCTTAGTTCATTGGGAGGTTGCTCCTTCGAAGAGGCAAGTGAACGTGAGGGGATCCTTCCATAAAAGGATCATTGTACCATGTTGCCCTACATTAAGGGTTTTTTGGTATATGAAGTATAGAAGTATTTTCTGCCCATTATTGTATATCTTATGTGTGATTTCATTTTAGATCCAAGGTACACAAGAATTGGTAATAAAACACTTTCTAGGGCACACAAAACTTTATACTTCTTTATTTTTTGTAGATTTGGTGTTGTGACACTCAGATCCATTTTGAGTTTTTTTATACAAATTTCTAAAAACCAATTGCAAACTTGTATTCCTATAAAAAACTGTGAATTAAAAAAAATCACTCAAATCGAAGGTCGAACACAAGAGATATTGCAATCTGAAGGTCCTTTTTTTTAAGGGCTTCTTTGTGACGATTGTGGGCATTGCATAGTATATATGTTTTGACAGAGAACCCAAATTGCAACTAGAAAAATACCATTTTATAAAGGATTTTTGAGGGCCTTGGTTTGGTATATTAAGTGATATACTTTCAATCAATATTTATCACACTACAAAACTTGCAAATTGCTACCCCCAAGCCCTAGCCAAACCACCAAATGGTCTTGATGAAAGTTTTCCAAAAATAGAGGAAACTGTGTGACCCACTACTGGAGCTACTTGAGGAAATGTGGATCATAGTGGCCATTAACGAGTATACCATTGACCTACATGATTGGGGGTATTTAGAGGAGGATTGTATGGAGCAATATATGGACAATTGTCATTTACTGAAAGACAACTATTTCCAGTGTCTCTTTGATGCACATACCCTTTCATATGAAGAACATAATATTGAGTGAAGACATGAGAAGGTGGTGCCTACTTGTTTCTAATGTGATTCTTTGACAATGGTAGTGTTCTTTTCAAAGCCACCCTTTTTGGGCTATATAGAGGATATTCTTGCTATGGATGGTTTTATTTATTCGGATCCACATAACCATGGTAGGCATTTGGACTATAATACTTAACCATTTGTCTAGCTCATGTGTTATTAGTTGGGAGTCATCATGAGCCTTTGGACATGGGACCTGGGCTTATGGACAATATTTTTGGACTACTTTAGGTTGAGGCCAACACTTGTACATGGTACCCTAGTTTTCCTAGACCATTTTAGTGTCGTGGTTAACACTCGTACATGGTACCCTTGTTTCCTGGACTACTTCAACATTGTAGTCAACACCCATACATGGGACCCTAGTTTATGGTTGTACATCATTATTATAAAGCATTGAGGACAATGCTTCTCAAAGGGGGTTGTGATGTTGGGATTCCCCCTAGGGATGTAATAGGGGCATGTGGGCCCATTAGAGATAAGAATAGGATAAGTATGGGGGTCATTTAATGTAATGTGGATTAGGTCCACAATGTTAGTTATTATTAAATAAGGTTCATTATGTAGTTATAATTTGAATAGCTATAAATAAGGATGGAGTCCTTTTTGTTTAACATGCATGGGAATATTATTGTATTGGAGCTTAGCTCATTGGAAGGTTTCCCCCTTGAAGAGGCCAGTGAACATGAGTGGATCCTTCCATAAAAGGATTGTTGTACGCCATTGCCCTACCTTAGTGGCATTTTGGCATATCAAGTATTGAAGTATTTCCTGCCTGTTATTGTATATTTTATGTGTGATTTCATTTCAGATCTAAGGTACATAAAAAATCTGTCCTTACCTTTTACTTCAGTTCACATGAAACCAAGATGGATGACTTAGACATTGTAGGATGCACCTTTTTTAATAACATTTCTGCTTAGTGTTCTCCATGGATTCATATGTCACGAGAAAGCCTTATTTGGCCTCTAGGGCTAGAATCCTATCTTCTGTGTCCCAACACAAGCCAATGGAAAGCCCTGCCACCCTTACAATGTCTTTTGTATCCACCTATATCTCTAAATATTTGACGGTATCAAGACACCCTTTATATTTCCCTTTGGTGTCATGGATTTATAAGCTTTGGTAAAATTCTGTAGTTAGATCATCATCAAAGCCTTGCAATTTGTTAAAATACTCAAGCCATTGAGCTTTATAGAAAATATCAACAACTTTAGGATTACAATGGAGTTTAGATGTACTTGTGGGCTCTCTCCTGTTAAATCCCACCCCCATTGTTGCTTGTGATGATAATTTCTATATTTCTCAGACTATAGATACTCTCCTTTTTCTTGAAGTCCACTGGTAATAATTTTGTTAAAAAAATTGGATTACCCTATAGCTATGGCACTTTCTACTTAGAACTAGGTTGTAAGTAAAAAATCTAGGCTCAAATTTGTTCCATAACAACACTATTCTGTTCACTACTTTGTTTGAAGAGGAAAAACATGGCTCCTTTGTTGGCTTATGGTTTAGTCTTGGAGTAAGTTTTCTCTCTTTTTGTTTTTGTTCCTTTTCCACCTTGTTTGTAGGATGTGTCCTAAGTGTCTAAATATCCAAATAATCCTAAATGTCTAAATAGACTAATGCGAGCTTGATGACACTATGATTGTCACACTAGAGTGTGGTTACATGTTGCTAGAATCCAAACTTTTAAAATATTTGTTGAAGCTACATGGCTTATTTACTTCCATTAATTTGCTTCTTGATACTCTACTTCTGTGGAAGAAAGAGAAAGAAGTTGCTGCTTCTTACAAGCCCAAGTGACAAGTCCAGAACCAAGACTAAAAACATAACCCACAGTAGACTTTTGATCATCAGGTCACCAATCCAATTAGAATCAATGAAACCAACCAACAAAGGAGTCGCTCTTGTATTGCAATATATCCCAAATTGAATTGTACATCATATATACCAAATTATCATTTTTGTTGGTTTCCAATGGTTCTTATGGGGCGTTTGCATATACCGGGCAATAAGACCAACAACTAAGGAAATATCAGGATAGGTATGAGTCAAATATAAAAGGCCACCAACTAATTGATGGTACAAAGTGGCATCTACTTGGGTGTAGTATGGGTGACAACAAGTTTGATTCCAGATTGAAAGGGAGATGGGGATAGTTTATTATTTTCCATGTGCAAGCAGTGAAGAAGGTCATATGCATACTTAGACTGAGAAATGGAGATTCCTTCCTTGGTTTGCAAAACTTGGAGGCCAAGGAAATAACACAAATAACCTAAGTCTAGCATTTCAAATTTCTTCTTAAGGCTTGATTTTGCACGCTTCATAAATTTGGGGTTACTACTAGTGAGAATAAGGTCATCAACATAAATAAAAAGTATTATGAGATGGTTACCTATTTTCTTGGTATAGACATTGGGGTCAGAGTGACATCTAGAAAATTTGGTGTCAAGAAGAAATCTATCCATTTTAGCATACCAAGCCTAAGGAGCTTGCTTAAGACCATAAACAAATTTCTTAAGGAAACAAACAAGTATAGAGTCATTTTGAAGATAGCTAGGACGTTGTTTCATGTAAATTTATTCTTGCAAATCCCCATGCAAGAAGGTGGATTTAACATCCATTTGATGGACCTCCAATATATGTGAGGCGCAAGGGCCAGAACAAGGTAGATGTAAAAATCATTTTGGCTCTAGGAGAAAATGTTTCATTATAGTCAATCCCTTTAACTTCAATTTTGTCCTTTTGACACTCCGTTTAGATTTCTCATATGTCATGAGAAAGCCTTACTTGGCCTCTACGGATATAATGCCATCTTCTTTGTCCCAAGGTAAGCCAATGGGGAGCCCTGCCACCCTTATAATGCCTTTTATATCTACCTGTATATCTAAAGCTTTAATGGTAGGAAGACACCCTTAACATTTCCCTTTGGTAGCATGAATTTGGAAGCTTTGGTAAAATTCCGGAGTTAGATCATCATCAAATCCTTGTGATTTGTTAAAATAGTCAATCCATTGAGATTTATATAAAATATCAACAACTTTAGGATTACAATGGAATTTAGATGTACTTGTGGGCTCTCTCCTGGTAAATCCCGCCCCCATTGTTGCTTGTGATGATAATTTCTATATTTCTCATACTATAGATACCTTCCTTTTTCTTGAAGTCCACTATTAATAATTAAAAAAAAAGGATTAACCTATAGCTATTGCACTTTCTACTTAGAACTAGGTTGTAAGTAAGAAATCTAGGCTCAAATTTGTTCCATAAAAACACTATTCTGTCAATCCTAACATCACTACTTTGTTTGAAGAGGAAAAACATGGCTCCTTCGTTGGCTTATGGTTTAGTCTTGGAGTAAGTGTTCTCTCTTTGTGTTTTTCCTTTTCCTTTTTCTGTTCAAGTAGTTTCTCCTTTGACACAATGTGGTAGCCAATCCTCAACCAATCTATGAGAAAGAAAACAAGTGCGGTAGAAAAACTTTTGTACTATGAGAAGAAGTTAACTCTCATTTTCTTTGTTGTCTTGTTTTGGAAGAGTGAGTTAGAATAATATGGGGTGTGAAGACTTTATAGGTAGATGGAGATTTCAAAATTTTCTTTTGAATGATGTCAAAGAGAAACCTTGTCATAACATGATTGTGTTTAGGATGATGACACACTCATGTCTCCATTGGATCCTTTTGATTTGACAACCTGAGTTCTCACTTCATGTGTCTTGTTTTTGAACTTGGCCTTTTGATCACTTTCTGTTATGAAACAAACTTCTTCCTGTCCTTCCCCCAATTGAAGTTCCAACATCATTGTTGGTATCAAATGGGTTGTGAAATGGTAGTTTGAGAAATAGGAGTGCAAGGATTAATGGACAATTTGACCATTAGATATTTGAAATGCAAATCAAATGTCTGTAATAAACTTAAATCAATATGAATATAAAAATACTCCAATCTAGTGTTTAGTGAGGTGAGATGCATTGGATTTTTATTTGCATGTTCCTTGATTAATCTTGAGATGATTCTTTGACATTGGTGATGGTTGCTTGCAAAACTTTGTTGTGTCAAAAAAACCTTTTGTTGTAGGATGAGAAGTCTATATACTTTTGTAGGTAACCCTTATCATGTATTGAGCTCTTTTCTACAACCTTAGAAGTATTTAAAATCATGCAATGACCATTTGGTTGTAGGTTGATAAGTCTATAAAATCATGTAGGTTTTTTAATATATTGGATGAATATAGGTCAAGATGTCTATAGGACTATTTGTATGGTATGGATGTAGGCCGAGATGTCCGTAGATTTATGTAGGAAGGTATTATATGATATGATGGTAGGTTGTCAGATATGGATGAGTGTGGATAGGGTATGTAGGAGTAGTAATAGGTATGGAGGTCGGTAAAAATGACATGTGAACTATGGATTATGAAGGATAGGTGAATGGATATGAGAAATGTATGTATAGGAATTTGAATAAATATTGATGCTGCAATTTTTTTTTTATATGTAATCTCAAACTTCTTTAATCTTGGATTGACACTCTTTGATCGATTGAAGTGCACTTATACTCTATTCGGATTTGAAAATTTTGTGCACTTGGAGCTTGTATGTATTTCTATTACTACCGTGCTTGAAATTTTCTTGAGTTGCTTGTATTGGAATGCTTTTGACTTGATACCCTAAAATGTAGGTATGGATCCTAAAGAGAGTGAGAGATTTGAACTTCAATATACCGGTAGAATGAGATGATTGCTGTAGTTGATCCCTTGTAGTGTTGTTGTATTATGATTATCCCTTTAGCAATGACTCTTGATGTCTGTTGGGTTGGAGCATGGTGAAACCTTTTCTCCAAAGTGCATGTATTGCTCTTCCATGCCCTACTTTGAAAAGTACTAATGTACGTTGGTCAAAATGTTTAGAGGATCTCCTAGAGGAGATTCTTGTGATATTAAGTTGATTGCCTTAATTCTTGAATCCTTGAATATGTGTAATCTGTATAAAAAATCTTGGAATATAGTTAGGAATACATGTTATGATTGCTTTTTTTTAATCAGAGCAAAAGTGTCATTGCTAGTTTTCACTTGTGCTCTACCTCATGGTGCCTTAGAGAGGTTATATATATGTTCGTGTGGGTGTGGACTTGCCTCAGGAGAGGTTTTCAAAAGAAGGTTTGTCAAAGCCAACTATCCTGCTTTGAAACTTTGTCTTTATGTACTTGTCATGCCATCTCATTCTTTGTTGCTAAATTATTTTAGTATGAAATAAAGCTCGTTGTCCGTACTCATCTAATGCATTGATTCGGTTTAATCTCTCTTGCTATGCTTCAGAGAGGTCAAGGCCTAAGTTTTAACTTCAAATCCAATTGGGAGAATAACCACTTTTCCATAAATCAACTCATAGGGTGTAAACCTCGTAGTGGTGTTCCATGTACTATTATAAGCCCATATAGTTTTTGTTAACTTGTTTATCTAGTCCCTCCTATGTTGCTTCATTGTTTTGGTCCAAATGTTTTCTAGTTCTTTGTTTGTGACCTCTATTTGACCATTTTTGTGGGGGTGATAGGTAATTGATTTTCTATGACTAACCTTGTATAGATCCATGATATTTTCAATGAGATTAGATATAAGTTGAGGTCCTTTATTGGTTACAATCTCTCTAGGCACCCCAAATCTTGTAAAAATATTCTCATACAAAAATTCCGCAACCTTATTATGTTTAATAGTCCTAATTGAATTCACTTCTACCCACTTTTTCAAGTAATATGTACAACCAATACATGTTCCTTTTGGTTGGATGGTGGATCAATGGGTGATACAAAATTTAATCTCCACTTTTCAAAGGGATCCATTGACATTTTTATTTGCAGTGGCATTTCATCCCTTTATGTAGGATTCTACATCCTTTGACACTCATCACAATGTGATACATGTTCTGTAGTGTCCTTATAAAGTGTTGGACAATACTACCCCACTCTAAGAATTTCATGGGATGTCCTCTTTTTAGCAAAGTTCCCCCACGTAATTCATCGTGGCATGTGTTAGTCCCTAAAGTTGCACTTGACTGTGAAAGGGCAAGCTAGGGCATCATCAAGTTATTGCAATGATATTTTATAAAGGGTTTTCTGAATAGGTTTTAGAAAATGGCTGAAAGCTGGCTCAATGATTCAATAAAATATATAGCTCAATCTAAAAGCAAATAAACATCCCACTGGCTTAATAAATGACAAAGACTTTAACAGATCAGATGGTAAGGTAAATAAAGAAAGGAAGATGCATGAGTATCCAATTTCTCAACTCATACATGGATTTCTTATTCCAAAATATCATTAAGAAACAAGAACATGTACTTGAAAACAATCTTAAT
>CBVK0100357953.1:0-12636 GCA_900067695.1 Picea abies | reverse complement strand
TAGGTTTAAATAAGTCTTTCACAAGGTAAAAACACCCTTGTGAGAAATAGTAAACAGTTTACATAATATGGGAATAATCCCAAAAATCTCTAAAACTAAATAACTAAAATGCAAATAAAAACTGTAGATCATTCTCCAACTATCCATAGTATCCATTGACAATTCGTAATGCCCTACAATAGACACCAGAATCAAGTTAGAAGATTGTCTAATTAAGAAAATAATAATGAAATTGCATCTATAGACTTAGCTACAGAATCGTTTGATTCTGTAGCTGGTCCAGAATAGTAAAATGACCAGATATAAACCAAATCAGATCGTATCTAATCAATTAGCAATAACCAATACATCATTATGGATTAAATCAAATGAAACTGAATAGCACATGATAGGGACAGGATAGTTATGCAAATCGATACGAAACAGAAATACCTTGTTTCTTCAATTCTCCACAAAATCGAATCCAACCATAACCAGAATGTTCCATGAATATCATCCATAACAAACCAAATCGTGTGGGATAATCGTTATCAGATATGCATACAATTAATGCTGACATAGAAGCATTTGCGATTTCACACATCACTGTATCCATTTAATCCAATCATAGTTCTCATAATTTTGCAAATAAATCCATAACTGTAATCGCCTAATTACAGTCGAAATAACAGATCGATATTATTCACACAGTGCATGAATTGTTTACAATGTAATTGAATTGATTTCATAAGTATCGAATCAACAATCTCCACGTTAGATCACCCTACTGTCAATACACAAGATTTTAATAGAGTCATCAACGAGATATTAATTATAGATACAAATCAAAATATTTGATACCATTAACCAATTCATGTAACCGAATCAATCATCAGAATACAACCAACATTGTAACAATCATTATCCATTCGAGACTTGATCATTAAACAGAGGATATTCGAATCGGTCTCAACATAGAAACTGCAATTAACACAGTCAACCGATTAACTCATCGTATCACACAGGAGATAATTGAATCAAATAGAGATACCATTCATATTCCAGAAATAGAAAATATATCAAATCATAACATTTTCAAAACCGATTATAGTCAATCCAGAAATTGATAAAAATTATGCATGACAAAGCAAGTCAAACTTATAAACAAAGCACATGATATCGCTGTATAAAAGAGGGAAAACCATACCATTACATTTGCTGCAGTTATGTCAATTTGGAATTAACAATGGCGGTCGCAGACTCAACGTTTTTAAACAAGATTGATCCAGTGGTCCGTTGATTTTTATCATTCGGATGCCCCTTATCATTGCGACGAGTTAGCCCTGCTACTTGGCTCTCCAAATCCCGAATCTTGGATTGCAGCTTTGGAACATCCAAATAGTAACGTTCTAGCCATAGTCCACACTGGTCACAGGGTGCAACAACCTTTTGAGCAGGGGAGGGGTTTGACGATTCACCATGGGTCTCAAAAGGCGACTTGATACCAGGATAGTCTGGATTGTCTCGAAGACACGGAGGCAAATTATCAACGAAATCGTAGGGAGGTTCATCATCACCGAAACCCTCTTGGGCGAGAAAACGCTCAATACTCGAATCAGAGTCATCACCTATCGTGATGGGCTCGGTTTTGGCGGGGGGTTTGGACTTGTTCCTCTCCATATGAGAGATCATCCTCACATTCTTTTTGTTTCTAACAGCGTTCTTTGCCCTTGCCTTAGTGGTTATGGGCTTAGCAGCTTTAGTCACGGCCATAGGTGAGTCAGGTTTGGGTGCGAGTAGCAGAACACTGTAGGGTATAGGTGTAGTCTTATCCTCGGAAACCATAGGCTTATCGACAAGAGGAGGGTTTGATTCCTCGAAACCATTCCGATCGAGAAAATCTTGCCAGGAATCTTGACGCAGCCCCAATTCACTAACAACCAGCATCTTAATCAAACCAACATGAAATAGGCTAGTGTCAGCCTAATTTCGTTTATACCTCTTAGCCATTTTAAATATACTTCGGTGCAAATAGTGCGGCATGTTGAGCTCAAAAACCCATAAACACCATAAGAAAACGTAGATGAAACAGAAAAACGAATCCATACCTGCCTTCGCACGTTATGAATTACTTGAGGATCATCAGTAGATCATACCAGCGAGGCTTCATCATTTTTGTTGGTAGTCCTTTGTTGCATTAATTTACAGTGCGAGACCGAAACAGTAATGTCCATGGGACATCCTTTACCCTGTAGTTCTTGGACCATTTTTCTCCGTTAACAGGCAAACCGGTTGCCAGACTGATAGACTGCTCGGTGATTTCCAACTGGAGGTCTCCGACTTTGGCTCTGCCACCATCAAACGACAGTGCAAATTGCCTAGCAACAACAATATTGAAACCATCGAACTTCCGTATAAACGAAAGCCAGCCGAATTCCTCAAGGTCGGCGTATGCACCATCGAACATTAACAGTGCCTGGCTGCCATTAGGTTCGGCTCTCACAACAGGAGCCATATCCTCTGACCATGGTAGGGTTCACACTGAATACACAATACACAGAGTGAATCACGATAGGGTTTCAAAGCTTGAATTCTTGACGAGACCGAAAACAACTCAGGCGTGCGAAGGTGGTGGGATTAACATCACCACGTACTATATTAATGAGCCTGTTCTGAGCTGTTTAAAACCATAATCATAAAAACAAATGCATTGACCAGTGAGTGGGTGATTCACCACTTCTACGTGCCAACATCCAAGTCAGAACCAGCACATCATATGACATCCAAGCGCCAAGTGTTAAGTTCAACACAGTACCTGTATTAATTACCGATTTAACGTGCCAATTCCACCGTTTTATCATTTGCTTAATCACAGGGTTTAGTGTTAACTGATAGCTCGGGGTTCTATCAATCATCGTATAACTTGCTTTGTAAGCATAGTATGCCAAGAATCGATTTTCCAAAATCGAATAAGATTAACTTATGCGCCTTTAAAACCATTGCTATCATACCTTTACGAACTTGCCAATGTATTTGGTGTATACCACATAGGTTTGTATTCCAAAGCCTTAGAGCCACACAATAAAATTTATTCATATGATAATCAAATGAAAACCATAACAAGGATAAAACAATATGAGCAGATACGTTATAATTTTCATAAATCAGACCAATAACTTTCATGCCCAAAGGTTTAATAGTGGAATATATCCAAATGCACAATCAAGGTAAGATAATCATCAAGAACATAAGTCTGATAAAACCTTTATCAATCATATGATAAACCAGTGATCAAGCATCAACCAACAAATCAAGAGACGACGACAGTATAATCAACGAAATAGGTGTTTTCATATTTGCCATTGTGAAAACTGAGTCGAAATTGAATTGTAATGGTTGCAAAAACGAGACACATGTCCATTAGCACAATGCGACAATGATTTGACATGAAACTGCAAGTGGTGTAGGCAGCTTTTGAGAGTAATAAAAAAAAATTGGGTTGGCTGCCAACAAGTCCCAATACAAAATCCATGCTTATTGCATCCCAAGGCCTCTCTAGTATTGGCAATGGTTGATACAATCCAGTGTTATGTCTTTTTACTTTTGCATGTTGGCAAATTCTACATCTGTTCACAAAATTTATCACTTTTGTTCTCATACCTAGCCAATGGTATGAAATTCTCAACTTTGAAAATGTTTTATCATGGTCAAAATGTCCAACCAATCCTCCACTATGTTTTTCCTTCAAAAGGTTATCCCTCATTGAGAATTTTGGTATCCACAACTGAGTTCTCTTGAACAACAGTCCCTCTTGAATCATATACTCTATCCACTAGCTCATGTCTCTTAGAACATCATTTGCACATGCTTCGTATGCTTCCTTGAAATCAAGATCATCACAATACATATCCCTAAGGTGTTCAAACCCCAAGGTCTTGACCTGAAATTCCGGCAGAATAGGACATCTCTTGCTCAATGTATCAACAACTTTGTTAGCATTACCAAAAATATGTTTAATGACAAAAGTGAAATTTTTCATAAATTCTATCCACTTAGTGTGTCTCTGTCTTAACTTCTCCTATCTTCTTATGAATTTTAAAGCTTGGTTGTCTCTCTACAAGACAAATTCCTTTGGAATAGTTAATGCCTCCATTTCTTCAAGGCTTGAATTATGGCATAAAATTCTTTATCATATGTGGAGTACCTTCTCTTAGTCTCATTCAACTTCGCACTGAAACATGCAAATGGTCTATTATCCTAGCTCAAGACTACTCCAATTTCAACTCCACTTGCATCACATCTCACTTGGAATGTCTTTCCAAAATTTGGTAAGACCATAATTGGTTGTTCTGTTATCTTCTCCTTCAATATATTGAATATCCTCTCAGCCTCCTCTATCCATTTAAAATACTTGTGCCTCTTCTTCACTGTATCCATCATTGGTGCATAAATTCCACTAAAATTTATGATGAGATTCCTATAGAAACTTGCTAATCCATGGAATATTCTCACTTCAAACATACTCTTTAGTGATGGCCATTCTTTGATTGCTTTCACTTTCTTTTGATCCATCTTGAATTCATTTGAAGAGATCACAAAACCTAAGTAAATGAGTTATGTCTTCATAAAACAGGACTTCTTCAGATTTATCAACAACTTCTCATGTTGTAGTCTCCTCATCACTAATGTGAGATGTCTCAAATGCTCATCTTTATTCTTGTTAAAGACCAATATATCATCCAGATATACAACCATGAACTTACCAATAAAATATTTCAGTATTTCATTCATCAACCTCATAAAACTACTTGGGGCATTTGTTAAGCCAAATGTCTTAACAAGCTACTCATACAACCCTTCATTTGTCGTAAAGGATGTTTTCCATTCATCACCTCCTCTCATCCTTATCTGGTGATATCCACTTTTCAAATCTATTTTAGAAAATAAATTTTCTCCACTTAAACAATCCATTAAGTCATCCTTTCTTGGAAAAGGAAATAAATACCTAATGGCGATCTTGTTTATGTCTCTCGAGTCTATACACATTCTCCATCCTCCATCCTTATTTGGACTCAACACAATTGGTATTGTACATGAGCTCAAGATTTCTCTGACCAAACCATTGCCTAAAAAATTATGGACTTGGTTCTTTATCTCCTCATTCTCTTGAGGTGTCAATTTGTATATTGCTTTGTTTGGAAAACTTTATTTAGGTATCAAATAAATATGATGGATGATACTTCTTATGGGTGGCAATGAGTTAGGAAACTCATCCACCACTATGTTATAAAAATTATCCAACAACTCCTGAACTTGTTCAGGCAAATCACCCATCGAAGTACTTGTAAGGAAAACTATGGGTTTCCTCACCACAACAAACTGCATCTCTTGTTCCTTCTTGACTTCACTCAAGAGTTCCTACCCACTCATGAGAAGCATTCTTATGTTGGTTTCTTCCTTTACTTTCTTCTCCTCTATTGACAACAACATCTGTGTCTTACCATTCTTCCCCAAGGTGTAAGTATTTTTTCTCCAATAATGAATGAAATTTATGTCAAACTTCCATGGTATTCCCAACAAAACATGACATACATCCATCATAATCACACCACAAAAAATTTCATCTCTATATCCTCTTATTTTAAATTCAACAAAGCATTGTTTAGTTACCATTATTTGGTGTCCTTTTTGCAACCATTAGAATTTATAAGGATTCGGATGTGAAGTTTTCTCTAGCTTTGATTTCTCCACCATCTATGTGGATACTAAGTTATCATTGCTCCCACTATCAATTATAACCTTGCATACTATGTCTTTAGTCTTGCAAGATGTCCTGAATATATTGTTCCTCTGCACTGGCTTTTCAATTTCTGGCTCTGGTTTTAAGAGAACCTTCCTCAACATCAAATATTTTCCATCATCTACACCTTCTTCTTCAACATCCCTTTTCTATGCTTTCAAAATGTGAGCTTCACCTCCTCCTTCTTTCTTTTTCACGGGACATTCCCAAGACATGTGTCCTATATTTCCACAAGAATAACACCTTCCTTTTCCTCCTCTACTTCTTCCTCTTCCTCTAGAAGAACGTATTCCACCAATTTGTCTTCCTCGGGAATTTCCTCCTCTTTCAGAATGACTGTGTGGTTTCTCAGTCTTGTCCTTGTTTTTATGTTCCTTGTCATGGGAAACTCCCTTTCCTTTGTTTGGGATTCTACCTCTGCCTCGTTGGATTTTTTTGTGGTCAACTTCTCCTTTTCTTTCAGTGAATTCTAATAAGAATCCTCTACTGTCCTTATTGACATCATGTTGATCTCATCCTGGATTTCATATCTTGAGCCATTTATATATAAGGAAATATTTTCTTCATCTTTCTCTCTTTGTCTATATTTGATATTCATCTTGTATACCTCCTCTGTGTACTCTTTCACTGCCATAACCTTCTGTCTCAGGTTCTGCAACTACATGAATAGATTTATCTGATAATGTTTGGGCATGAATTTAGCCTTCAGCTTGGCTACCATTCTGTCCCAATTACTTATATTTTGTTTTCCTTTGCTTCTCCTCTCAGCCTACAGTTCATCCCACCATAGTGTTGCATGTCCTTTCAACCTGATGACAACATGTCTAACCTTCTTCTCCTCATTGACATCTTCATAGTCAAAATATTTTTCCATGGATATTATCCAATCTAGCAGCTCTTCAGCATCTAAATTGCCTTCATACATTTGGATGTATATCTTGGCTCTAACTCTCAATCTAACAACTTCTCTCAGTAAGCGTTCTTTGGAAACATTTTCTCCTGCAACTTCTTTAACTTCTATTTCTTCACTTTATGCCTCACTGATGTCCCCAACATTACGTTCTCTCCTCTGCATTTCCTCCATCGCCTCTAATATTGCATGAAGCTCTCTCATTTCTCTTTCTATAGCGTGATTGACTATAGGTGGCTCCACACGTCTCCTCGATTGCACCGTGTTGATTTTTCCTCATGCATAGAGTAAAACTTGGATCTCTCCTTTGCTACCTGAAACAATTTCAGGCTATGAGACCCCCTCCTTCTCTCCTCAGGGATTCTTGACCTCCCAGTCAAGGATCGTTAATTATTCCCTAGCTGGATCAACTCCTCAGGACCTTGTTGGTCTCAAACCCAAAACATAGGCCCTATTATCACCCTCAAGGTTTTCACAGTCGTGATCTGATCGTTACCGACATGTCCGCCAGTCGATGGTTCAAAGAATTTGCAGGATGCCAATGTGCTCACTCTTTATTAGAGAGCCATGTCACGATAATAAAAAAAGTGTTCACCCAACCTATTTTAAATCGTGGTCATTGATTCCCTGTCTCGACAAGATCAATGGTCCTAGCAACTTGCAGGTTGCGAACTAGCACGCTCGCTAAATTTTTCCGCACTCCCCACAATGATTCCTCACCATCGATTTTTCATTCTTAGATCGAGAGTCAAGATCCACTTTGGGACTCTGTGCTTCGGGAGCCTCAAATTTCCCCATAATCGCTTCCTCCCAGACTACTTTCACATGGATTTCATGATCCGTTGACATGTGTCTCCCATAGATCAACGACTATGGTTAACTCTATCTCTTCGGGTTTCAAGAGTTTAAACTCTCTGCACTTGTTTCCTCCTGAGGTACTTCCACCTGAATTACAAGATTCGTTGATGCGTTTCCCTCTAGATCTGATGGCTACTATCCACTTTGGCTCTTCGAGATTCAGGAGTTTCAAATATCCACACTTGGAATCCTACAAAGTAAAATTTCCCAAAATCTCAGATATGTCTCCACGTGTCCCCCTGGATGATGGATGGTCCCTGGTCTCTTCAGGACTTTGGTGAATCTTTGCTCCTATGAGTATGCAAAGACTTAAAAATCATGCTCATTTTCCCAAATCTAACGGTCTGGAATGATCTTAGTCCTTCTTGGATGGATATTAGTCAATGACTCGTGAAAGCTTCAAAGCTTCGCTTGCTTCGAATATTTCTCCATGCTATCTCTCTTGAGATTCAATTCTCAAACCCTTTGATCCCTAAAAGGGTCACTTTGAAACTCAGTCTAACTTCGAATCTGTGCACTCCTTGCAATAGATTCTTGCGCAATACTTAACTTCTTGCGACCAACTGTGCACACCTTGCAACAATCCCTTTTCACTCCTTGCAAATGGAAGTTTCACGCTATCTCCTCTGAGCTTCTGAGTCAAAACAAACTCTGTCAGTCCTTGCAATAGATTCTCATGCAAGAATTAGTTTCTTGCAACAACTGTGCACACTTTGCAACAGTCCCTTTGCACTCCTTGAAAATGGAAGTTTCATGCTATCTCATATGATCTTCTGAGTTGAAACAGACTTTGTCAACTCACTCCTTATGAAATTTATGCACACCTTTCATGAACTCAATGAAGAGAAACAATTTAAACTTATACAAACACTTCACAGTTTCATATACTCAACAACATAACTCATTCATTCATGAAAAACAAATAACAGGGAATTGTAAACAATAGCAACACCATGTATTGGATCATTTTTACTCTGTTATATTCATTCAAATGTATATGGCTACAGCTATGATAAAACAACGACTAAAAATTCAGAAACTACTAAATCACAAAAATCTCCTACTAATTTGTAGTAGCCTCATTCAGGCATACAACACCTCTATTTACCCTAGAGGGCTCCTAGGGTTCCCTTTGAGTTCTCGTCTACTCAAGAGAAAAAAAAAATAACTACTACTTAATTTCCATTACATTAAATTCTAGGAGTGAAACTCCTAGATCACTTGTGATCATTCACCTTGCAAGTGTTTGATCTTCTTTAGTTTTTCAATCAATTCCAAAAATATTAACAAGAAACGCCAGAATTTAAGATTCCAAAATAATTCAAAAGGTGTGTTACAGTGTTTAGTTGTCCCTCCACATGTGGTTGCTGGTGATGCCCATGCATCATACTCCCTGGACAAAAATTCATGGATTCCTCTCCATGAGCTCCGTCACTGACTTTTCATGCTTCTTGATATAAACTCCATTTTCCCAACTGACATCTTCTATCGGGTTTCCCTTCCACTTGACTAAATATTCAAAATAGGTCTTCCTCCTAGTCTTCTTTCCAATCCTCTAATCAATGATCTTCTCCATATGTGGCTTTTCTTCTATAGAAATTTTATTTTCCAACTGAATCTCTTTCTGACCTTTTGTTTCTGTTGCTTCATATTCCCTATAAGGATTCAGGTTTGATATGTTGAATATGGGTGATATTCCCACATCATCTGGAAACTCAATCTCATAGGAATTTGCATCAAACTTCCTTAATATCTTACATGGCCCTATCTTCTTCATCTTCAACTTGTTATATGTTCCCCTTGGGAAACTTTTTTTCTTGAGATGTGTCAGAACCTAAAATCTTACCTCAAATTGAAGCTCTCTGTGATGCTGATCAAATCTGTGTTTGTACTCTTGGCTAGAGTTTTGTAACCACTCTTTGATCTGGCTATGGAGCTTTTGCATTTCTGCAGCAAAATATTATGCTCTGACACTTCTGATCTCACTATGTTCTAAGTCTCTCATCTCAGATACTCCTCTTGGTTGAATTCCATATAGTATTTGGAATGGGATCTTTCAAGTGCTCCTATTTGGTGAGTCATTGTATGCAAATTCTGCTTATGGGAGAATATGATCCCACTTACTATGATGCTTAGTGACCAGAATCCTCTATAATTTTCCCAAACTTATGTTCACCAACTCGGTTTTTCCATCTGTCCGAGGGTGATATGCTGAGTTGAAGGATAAATTTGTACCCGACTTCTTCCATAGTGTTCTCCAGAAATGACCAACGAATTTGTTGTCTTTGTCTAAGGCAGTGCTTTTGGGTAATCCATGAAGTTGAATAACTTCCTTGAAAAATAAATTTGCAACATGTGTTACATCACTAGTTTTCTGGCATGGGATAAAGTGTCCCATCTCTGAAAATCTATCCACCACTAGAAATATGGAATCACATCCCTTTTGTGTTCTTGGCAGTCCCAATACAAAATCCATGCTTATTGAATCCCAAGGGCTCTCTAGTATTGGCAATGGTTGATACAATCCATTGTTATGTCTTTTTATTTTTTCATGTTGGCAGATTCTACATATGTTCACAAAATTTATCACTTATGTTCTCATACATGACCAATAGTATGAACTGCTCAATTGTGAAAACGGTTTATCATGGACGAAATGTACGACCAATCCTCCACTATGCTTTTCCTTCAAAAGGTTATTCTCATTGAGCATTTTGGTATGCACAACTGATTTACCTTGAATAACAATCCCTCTTGAATCATATACTCTATCCATTGGCTCCTATCTCTTAGCACATGATTTTCACATGCTTCATATGCTTCCTTGAAATTTGGATCATCACAATATGTTGGGACAGGGGCAGACCCGGGGTTCAGTTCTAATAGTGCACCAACAAGCCCTAAATACTGGCCCTTTCAGGAACACCTACAAAGAAGATGTAGTCTCACCTGAAGTAGATATAGGGGGTTGTAGGAAATAGTTTTCTACAACCATAGGAAATGCAAAGTGGATCTAGGGAAACACTCCGACACATATCTATCTATTCTTTATCTTTCTTAAGCTTACTACACAAACTATATATCAGATCTACCATAATATTTCATTAACAGTATATCAGAGATTAGAATAGCACAACATCAATCGCACACAACAATAGGATATACGTGGTTTACCCTCTCTCTAGGTATACGTACACAAAACTGCACTTATAATATATTAAATGAAATCATACAGTTCTATCTGCGCTTAGCTTGCAGATCTCTCTCTTTCTTTCTCTTCTCCTCTCTTCCCTCCCTGAGCACCTAGCTGCAAGGTTGATCTTCGCACCCAGCTGAATATCTTACAACACAGACTCTCTTTCAATAGAATACTTCTCTCTCTCAACCACAATAATCTCTCATGACATACTTGACCCCCTCCTAGGTCCTCTTGACATTTATTTATACATTACAATGACTCTCGGAAATCCTTAGGCCAAAACCTAGGTGTCAAAACCCTAAATACAAAAACCCTAGGTGTTTAAAACCCTAGGTCAACTTGACCCATGTTTCATGGATTCGCTGGCATGTCTTTCCTTATTACTTGCGAGGTGATCCAAAGCATATTCCAGTGGCTTTTTCATATTGTTGATTCGTCCATGATCGGTCTTCGTTGTGATCTTTCCTTCTCGCTCTCCCTATCTAACAACCTTCTTTCTCTTGCTTCGCTCTGTCTTTTGGTCACTTCAACCCAATCTTAGTCAACTTGTCTTCCGTGCAGTTCAAAATTCATATTTTCTCTTCCTTTTTCCTTTATTTTCTTCCTTATTCCATACCCAAGGGCCAACAGGCCCCCAACACTCACCTGTGACTCGTCCTGAGGCAGTTTGATCCGAGTCTTCTAATTTTCTTCAACTTCAGACTGCACAGTGCAACCTGTCTTTCTGCTCCATCCTACCCTTCTTTCCTTCTAAAGATTGTATTTTCTGTGTATAGTACCTAGTTTTAACTGTACCTGGTACCTGGACCCTTCTCCTTATTCTTTTACTGAGAGCTGTGAGGCAGCTGGTTGTCATAGTACAATTTGAACTGGCTCCCATTCACCAAACCTTCCTTCCATTCTCCATTCAAAGTTTTCAACTGTGCAACTCCTCCTTTTGTAATGTAAACAACCTCATATGGCCCAAGCCAATGTATCATGAACTTCCCTGGATGCTTCAAGAACTTGTTGTCGTATACAAATACCAGATCTCCTTTCTTGAAGGATTTCTTCTTGACGTTCCTATCATGATAAGCCTTTTCTCGTTCCTCCTGTACCTATTGATGGAATCCTGCAACAAATCGATTTCTTTCTATTTCTACCAATGGTGAAAGCCTCTCTTGAACAACGCCAGTTTCATCCATATCTGTGAATGCTTCAATTATGATACTAGGAACCAAATATTCCATAGGGACAACTGCTTTGAGGCCATACACCAACTTAAAGGGAGTCTGCATTGTTATCTTCTTGCAAGTAGTTCTATAGGACCATAGTACTGCTGGTACTCTCAAATACTAGTCATCCCTGTTCACACTGCAAATCTTTGTCAGTATTTTCTCCAAGATCTTGTTGAAGGTCTCAATTCTACTATTCGTTTGTGGGTGATATGGGCTACTCTTCTGATGATGAACTTCAAATTCCCGAGTCAAGGCTTCAATAGTCTTATTAATAAAATGTGTACCTTGATCGCTCATCAGGGTCTTCGGGAATCCAAACCTGGTTATGACATCCTCAAATATAAATTGCACAACTGTATTTGCACTACATTCCCTAACTACTCTTGCTTCTGCCCATGTTCTCAAATACTCTGTCTGTTGGAAGATTGGTTGTTGTCATTGATGTCAACCCTAGTCATGGGTTTTGGACCACAATATTGATGAAGGTATTTGGACATGAAGGAAAATGCACATGCATATACAACACCCATGGATGGATAGTATACATCATGTTGTTTCCAGTGGTATGTGACATGTCACGTGGATCCTCATGGTTGAGGATAAATGAATTTTTGAAGATGACAAAGTGAATTGAAGAAGGAAGTACACGTAGGCCCTGAAGATAATTAAAGAA
>CBVK0100357952.1:0-12637 GCA_900067695.1 Picea abies | reverse complement strand
AAGGAGGTTGCCCCCTCGAAGAGGCTTATTATATGAAATTCTCTCTTTTTTAAGGTGTCGAGTACTTATTCTGATGTTTTTTTATGCTATTTCGATATTTGATTCTTAACACAATTGCATTTAAACAAAGGATTGTGCCACAATACTGAAATAGTTCAAATAATATGACTTGAATAAGATAGGGAACTTATTGCATTAAGTTGATACATAGCTAACAACTTGATGCAATAAAGGTATGTTCAAGTGCAACACTCAGTCTCAAATTCACTTCTATTTAACCCAAGTTAGCTTGACAATATTTTAAATAAGCATAAATCATTAAAATCCAACAATAATGTTTAGACAAATAATTACACTTATAAAATATTTAATTACTTATTAGATTGAGCATAGTGTTCAATCCTAACATAAAAACAAAAATATATCAATTACTGATCCATGAAATGATCATAGTCTCATATTACAAAGCTTATACAAAAGTGTCATCACTTCTACTACAAGACCTAACCTCACTGCTCATAAAGTTTTTCCCATTCTTTTCTAAATCTAGAATTCCATCCAAATGGTTTTCTTTTTCTCTTTTATAGCCAAGAGACCCCATAATCTCTAACAACTATAATTAATTGAGGAGAAAGTATTTCCTCTAAATCTGGAATGAGATATATCAAAATTGTTTTAGATTCTCCCAAATCTGAAGACAAACTCAACAAACTTTACAAAAGATAAGATGTCATTTTTTATAAAAAAAAATAATCTTGAATTTTAATGGAAATAATTGATATCCTCTAAGATCTTGTATTTGAAATTTGTGGAAAGTCTTGATGCAAAAATATCGGTCCACGTCACTCATTGTACACCTGTCAAAAATAAATAAAAACAAATTAATAAAATTAAATATATAAACAACAAAGTGACTACAAAATTTGTAGCTGCTTTTTCTTAAAAACAAAAATAAAAAATAATTAATTAATGCCTTTTTAAAAAATATCATTCTAAATCTATTTTAACAAAATTCTAAACTACAAAATCTAGACATTTAATGCAAAATAAATCTATACATTTAATGCAAAATATTTTATAAATCTAAGGCAATAAAATATTGACCCCGAATTAATTTACAATGAGCAATATTTTTTAGCCGAATTTTTTTTTATATTAAACTTTGCAATTTATTTTTCAGATTTGGCTATAAAATTATATTCCTCATTTCAGCCATTGAGGGGAAAAGTTTTGGGTTCGAAGCATGAGATGATGATCATTGTTTGCTTCTATGTATTCGATGCTTGGTGGTTCACTTCTACAAATCATAACGATTGTAAATCACGCAACAACACTCAGGAAATATTGCAGAGCTTCAATGTAGGGTTAATTCGTGAACGCATATGTGTAAATGAGAAAAACCCTAACTAGGAATGACTTAGTGTTCACTCTCATTTTGAATTGATATGAGCTTTAATGAATCATAATGGCATAATAGGGGAGGTCGTCCTTATTTAGTACTTTGAAATAGAGCCAAATGTACAAAGCACACCATATGGCTTATTCATGACTTGATTCATGACTTATTTCATAATGCATTATTCATGACTTAATTCATAATCCATGTTGAATGAAAATATTGTAATATCGATTTAATAACTAGAGCATATATATATTCATAAGGTGAGTCATGAAAAGAGTTTGATTTCAAATGAAAATAAAACTTCAAGATTTTTTACCTAAAGATTATAATTAATATAAATAATAAAATTTTAAGATAAGAAATAAATTCAAATTGTGTATATATATATATGACTCGAGCATAATTTGATATATGTATCATGTATAAAAGAAAATATAGCCAAGACCATTAGGGATACAAAATGAATCTCATTTAAGGATAAAATCTCATTATCAATATCATCAACCTAGCAATATAGAACAAATGACGACATTCACTCGTAATCGAGCTCACTAGATATTCGATTTCACAGTCTTCTTTTGAATTTCATGTTAGAATTCATGAAATTCAAAAGATTGATTGATATAATGAGAAGTTAAATTATGTGTTTATCCTCAATCCAAATCATTATAAACTCATCAATGATCATATAAGATCATTAACAAAGAAAATTGAAACAAATTAAAAAGAAAAATTGTAAAGATAAAGGGGGCCCAAAACATTTAATCAATCATTAAATGCAAATTTGGGAGGGTTGTTGTATGCGACAAAAACTTCCTATTTCCTGCTCAACTATTTGGATGCTTTCCTTTTCGACCCAACCACTACACCAAGAATAGAATTTTGTGGTGTTCATTAGTGTTAGAAAAAATGTTGTAGTCCAAACATTATTTATAAGTAGGAAGTTCATTGGATATTTGTGTGGAACATAGCCTTTCCATATCCACCCATGTCATGGCCTCATACATGACTAGCTTTATTGGCATTAATTCTTATGACAGAATCATACCCTTTATTGCTTTGGTTATTAACCCATAGCCAACAAATTCATGCCATGCTATTATATCACATGTATGCATTCAAAAGCTAAAAACTTACATAATTACCACGAGCTTCCAACCTTTACCACACCTAAAGGTATCTTATTTCCATTAATGCATCCAATTATAAAATAATGTCATTGTATAAAATAAATTCTAGCTGAGGGAATTCTTACGTAAATTCCCTTCAACAATTATGCAACATAATTTCATAAAATTCATACATGCATGGATGCCATTAAATGAATTTGGTGTTCCCTGACAAGTTGGTATCAGTAGCGGATTTCTTCATATGGATGTCTTCCATATGCAGCAACAATATCGACGACACTTACAGTCATACAATAACTACCTCCTTCCTGGCATAACAACCATCATGAGCAACTTCCATCTTCATATACATAACAATAGACTACCCCTAGGCTTAACATCTATATATATATATATATAAACAAATATGCATTCATTAATACATATTTATATGTATTAAAAATACATCTTTAACATGTTCATAAATGCACAAGCATTATAATTTCTTGTGCTAAGTATGGTAGTCCAACTCGCCACATCATAATTGTTGCTATAGTAATTTGCAACAACTTTTTCCATCATTCACAATTCTCTTTGTTGTGTCCTAGTTGTCCTCAATTTCTTGAATTCTTGTATCCCTTTTGTGCTCTCATTGTAATCACTACACATGATTATTTCTTCCCTCACCACTTTTCTATCCAATCCACTCTTAGATACCTTTGCTTTTCCAACCACATACTATGTTGATATTAATCTTCAACATTCAACATTTTTTGGATCCCTTTGATCCAGCTCATACCTGACCAAATTACATATCCAACCATGCTCTATTATTGATTTTGGTTCTTCAACATTCATTTACTTTTTTGAACCAAACTGATTCAACCCTTCCTTGATTGAACACATCATCCCTTGTAGTTGCTTGAACCATTCTTTTCTTCTTTCCTGACCCATTTGGTTTCAACTTGACTTGCATAGTCAATTTCTAGCATATGGTAATGCTACACAATGTCTTCATTTCCAGCTCCATAGAGATTAACTGGAAGTAGTTGACACTGCTTTTACTTGCCATCATAGATTGTAGTGATACTTCCAATCTCCTGGAATATCAACAACAACTCTTTTCCACTTGAGATGGGTTCTTTCAGACACCCTCTCTTTTGCATACCAAGTCAACATAGAATTGTTTCTTTCCTTATTGATTGCCCATCAGAAAATCATTTCCATGATTCAATCCTTTTGGATTGACATATCAATTTACCTTGGGCATGTACTCAACACCTTTGAACTGCACCCAACATTCTCTACATACATTCTCAATATTCTTTTTATTGATGTCTTAATTCTTTATGTGTTTCCATAATCCTCAAATAACTAGGTATCCACCTAGGGATACTTTCTTATACTCTCTCCAACTACTCATGAACTTGGTCCAATTCTCGAATGCACTTAAATTTATGTAATTCCTTCCCCAGAAGTATCGTTTCATACTTCTAGCATCACTATGCACATAAGGCATCATTGTTGGCGCTCTTTAGCTTACACGCACCTTCATTTCTTCACCTTTGAGGTTCTAACATTTATACCACGCTTCCATTGCATTACTCCAACAAGAATAATGGAGACATTGTTGCATAACTACATACTTGGTCCCTGGAGATAACGCACCTTATCTCCATGGATACATTTTTTCTTTCTTTATTAGAATACTATCATTCTGATGATTAATCCCTTTAGAATATATCTCGCCACATTGTATTTCTTTATTTGTACATTGGAATCATTTAGGGTGATTGGGATTTCATTACTTCAGCCAATACATACTTTACTTTTGCACCATGATTTCTCTCTAATTAGCATCAGTGGTTTTCTTGTAGTAGTTTCATTTACACATAAATTTATATCCTCTTGGCTTCCCAAGCCTTCATGGTTTCACTGAAATTTGTATCTGAACATTATTCATCCCTGTATTTTGGTCATCGTGAGGGTATCCTTGATATAGTACTCTTTCCCTAAATGTCTCTACTCATCTTTAACCAACTCAAATCCTTTTACCTACTATCTAACCCACCTTTCATAAATCTATGCTTTGCATCTCCACTTGTACCCTTGTACATGCATTAGCATGAACTGTAGATGGAATTTCTTACTTAGCATCTACAATTGATATGAATATTTGTCATCTTGAAGTCTCTTTCCAAATCAGAGTTCCATTGCAAGTCTTCTATATTACTCACTAAGTATAGATATCTTCAACTGGTAGCTTCCTCAAGCAATCATTCCATATTTTGAAGAACTGACCCTGCCTTGTTCCTCGTACCTAAAGATATCACTTTGTTAAATACAATTTTCTATGTTTTATCATCAACCTTAATCTTTACTTGCAACATATTTATTATATAAGATGACAATTCTAAAAATTTGGGTTAAAGCAAGCATATAATTTTGGTAACATATGTACAATTTTTCCCCATTATGTTCACCAGAAATATTCTTTCCAACTTCCTATGAATTCTATTGCCCATCTCACAATTATGGGTGATTACATGGACTCCTTTTTCCAATGCCTTTCCAATGACTACTTTGTTTCTCAATTTTAAGTTTTGAGCATAAAGTTATAGTCATTTGATTATTACCTAAAAACTTCTTCAATCAAGTGCAATTGTTATTGTGTTTAAGCTTCCTTGTACCTGCTCCTTTGGAAATTTTGATAGGATCTCAACTGAGTTCCCTCATTACCATATGTTCAACATGATGGCCAATTTTCATCCTTACATGAGCTCCAGGTTGTTAGATACAATCTGCTAAAGTTTTATGCCAATTAATATGTTTGGCCTTGAATGCTACAGGTAACTTCTATGTCCTCTATACATTTTTATGTGCCCATATTTTTGTTTTCACTCTCTAGATGTCTTCTATGGCTCAAGAGATTTCCATAGAATTCTCTTGTTCCTCAATCTGAGTCCAGAGCAAGACGTCGTGGCCCTCGGAACTTATCTAGGTCTGAAAATTTACCCTCCATTGTTTGGCTTGTAAGTCTCTCATCCTAACTCTGTTTGACAAGGTCGACAGAGCAGGGTCATAGTGGTCAGGACCTGACATGGCATCCTTATAGAGGTGCCAAGTGGACTCGGGTGTTGCGTCAGCATTCTAGATGGCATAAGGTAGGCTACAGCTATCAAAATAATGCAAGTGTTAAGGATAATTTTCCTCTTCCTAACATGGAACTTATCTTACAACAAGTGGCAGGTTCACAAATGATGTCACTTCTTGAAGGATTTTTAGAATACAATGTTATGACCCAAGGGGAGCATATATATGGCTAAATGTATATGATATGACCTCAAGGGGAGACATATATGGGCCTAAATGTACATGTAATGTGTAAATATATATGTAATAGGGTTGGCCTAATAGTAAAGGGGCCTCGTGTGCAAGTGTGAATAGGTATATATAGATATCATGTATTCATTATTGTATACATGTGAATTGTGATGTATAAAGGTATTTGGTTATGTGGATGAGGTTATCCTACTATTTAAGGAGTTATTGTGTAACTTATTTGTCTTGGAGTTGTGCTCCACGCTCACATTATGTACATGGTGTGTACTTATGTTTTGTTATGATATTTTTAAACATTTGGTACATTACATATTACCTATAATATTTCATCAATAGGGCCACCCCTAAGTTGAAGCTATGAGTCCACAAGGATGAACTCTTCCTATGGTTGGCTCTAATCCTCTCATATATCCCAATTTCCTAGTTATCACAATCTAATAACTCTCACAACAAACCCAATCCACCAGCTTTATTTCCCCTTCATCCTACACAACCCAAGGAATGGGATCCCCATATCTACCATGCAGTCCCTCAAGCTATCCCACTTCCTTCCTGGGCTCCAATACAGATTGGACATGAAATCTCTTTGTTGGGGGCTCCAAGGATTCTCAACTATCACTAACATTTTTTTTGTCAATGACAACAATTGCTCATGCACATGGGCATAATTCCCACATAGTATCCATAACAACCATACTCATTCTATTACAGATCATAGTGTGGCAACCTAGTCTCTCATGCAGCCTCTCGAAAGAATGATTGGGAACTCCCCACAACAAGCAAAATTCATGGATTATATTTGCATGCTCATAACTCGCCATGTGTCTTCCTAAGAAGTCCACGTATCTCCCTTCCCCAAATAGCTCCAAGGTTAATATGACTTAGGATAACACAAGCAAAAGACTTTAGTCTAGGAATAAAATAATATTATTTGGCGTTTATCCCTTTTAGCCCCCTCTCTTTCCACTCTTGTTGAATCATAGCCCGCCATGTTTTGTCCTCCTCCATCTATAGTCAGTGATGTATTTTATGTATTTATTATTACTCTTCAATGTACAATACTTACATATTACATCATTTGGATCTTGGCCTTTCATCATGTACACATATGTATATTGGAGTATTTTTCACAAAACTATTCATTAATAGAATTTGGTCTTCAATGTAAAACTATACTTGTGCTACTTCAACAATATCATGTTTTTACACTTAGCTCCAAATCCAATCCAAATCATCACGTTGCAACAAATACATAAATAACTCTCTAATAAAGCCGAAAATTATGAATTATGAGGTCACTAAAATCTAAAATGCACACAAGATATATGAGAATCAATATCAATTTGATGATTTGCAACAAGTGTTTTCTCTTCAAATTTCACTGTATATGATAATTTATTTGATGGTTGGCTCTACAAGTATTTTCTCTTTAAGTATTTGCATCGTGACTCTCTCGTTATTCACAAGTCATGCTCTCTCCCACTAAAAACACAAGTCGTGTTGTCTAATGTAAAAATCAAAGGCTTAGATGAAAGAACTCATGGTAGATCCCCCTTAAGGTGTCCAAGTGGCCCCTCCTCTCCCTTTTACCTCCTAGAAAAACTGATTTGGTGTTAGGTTTGTTCGTTTGAGCAGGAATCATTTTCAAATAAAAGGAAATAATTCACGACTTTAAAGAATCCTTCCACGACTACGATTCTCACTCTCCAAACCAGAAATGAATCGAAATAAAAGATCCATTTCTTATTTTAAGAAACCAATAATTGAAAATTCGTTGTGAATCCACAATTTCATAAATATATGATTTAAAACATCATGTCATAGAAATATAGTGTTTCTACTCAAAAGAAAATTATGAACTTTGTAATCACTTATCATCCAATTAGTTGTTGAAACTATAGAAAAGAGTTGTTAGAGAAACTAAGATTTTAGTATGTATTTGAGGTGCCATCATGTGCCCTCCACAGCTAATTTATTAAAATATCTTAAAAACATTATTATAACAAATATCAATTAAATATGGTAAAACCATTATCAATTATGATGTGTATTAGGGAAACAAAAATGCTAATGGTTAACCTTTTTGAGAGGATTTATATATAGTTGATTATGAAAAGCAATGAAATTTGACTTAGGCTCATTGTTACTTCATTTTCCTCGAACACGCCAATTCTTCTCCATATCAAATTGGTTAGTTTAATGGTTAATGCATTGATTATCGAAAAGCTCCATTGAATGAGACACATGCCCCACTTGCGTATATTGAGGTGGGGATCCACGAAAAATATAAAACTTGTTAGGTGGAGATGTAGGTGTAGGTGGAGGCCCATACATGACAATGGCATGCTAGAAAGCCAAAGCATAAAATAATTATTCATACATTTTGTTAATCATTTAGAAGACACATTAGTCTTGATGTTGAATTTTTTCAAAGATGTGATTAAATATTTAATTCATTATGAGACTAAATGATGATGTATAATGGTCATCATGATCGAGATAACAACTTAAGGCCCCATGAAAATAGAGGAAGAATTTACTAGGCATATACAAAATCGCTTCGGAGAGAGTGGTATTTGTGTTTATAGAGGGGGAACATAATTGGTCATTGGGATGAGTGATGTAGGTAATCCCAAGGTACGTTGGTCGTTACATAGAGAAGGGATACATTCATTGATAGTGATAAAATGCATATATGCGTAAAGTTTGGTTTCTTTTTAAGTTGATTGTAGTTGATTGTAGTGGCATATTATCATGTTTCGTATTTATTAGGATTTTTTTTATGAAGGTGGCAAAATTTATTATAACACATTTCTCAATTAGTAGTGATGACAATTATCATTCGTTGTTATCCGCAAATGCGAGTTGACTCATTATTGTTATTCAAGGAAAATCACATTACTTGAATGACCATTGGTGATCCATAAGGGGGTAGACTTTCACTCTTGCTAGATGCCTCTAGGTCTTGGGTCATTAACTAGTGTCATTGTCCAAGGAAGACAAGTTATTAGTCAATCAGAGAGAGATTTAGGTCTTACTCTAGGACCAAAAAGTAGTATCAACCTAGATAATAATATCCGCAAGAAAGCCAATATATCATGTGGTCATCATTGAGGATATCCTTTAGTGGGGCCATGTGTTTTCTAGTAACATCTAACCTTAGTCCCATACACGAGACCCAATACTAACCCTGGTTGCAATTTAAACTCTTTCCTAGGAGGATTCTAACACCTATTAGGATTCTAATGTAATGTTGGTGTTCATTACAGAATCGTTTTAACTTTGATTTATTAAATATTCAATGGGATTAAAAATAAATTGAGGCACACATTTTTCAATGTTTAAAAAACAAGATTAAGGTAGATTTATGTTGGTGTCCTTGTGTTTGTGTGTATATTATTATCCCAAGGGATTAACTCAACCAATTGTCCCCAATATTGTCGGCCATTTGGGTAGTTTTGTGTCAATAGATGTCTGAGTGGAATCCACTTAGATGAGGTGAAATAGTCTAAGTCAACGAGTTCATTAGGGATGTCATCCATGAATGTGGAGAAGCATCCCTTTGGCTTCCCCACAATGTTTTCCTTAGAACACACACATATTATGGTAATAGTGCATCTTTTTAATTACAGACTTCAACAAAAAAAAAAAAATCTATAAGTGTTAATACATGAGGCATCTCACTGACACTGAGTTGTAACCTATACCTTGATTTTCCTATTGCAACGAGGTCTACTATAAGACAAATAAAGGTAATTAGATTAAGTATTCTTCAAAATGTCATTTCTATAGTTGAATGTTGCAAAATGAAAGTATCGAGGTCATTATGGTTTTCATAAGCTAGAAATTCCTAAAGACTAATTAAGTCATTAAACTATGTAAATTAGTGTCTTATATTATTAAGTGTATTGCACATTAAAAGAAAATGATGTTCATCCTCAACCTTTGTATCACAAATTTTACAAATTCCCTCATCCCAAAGAGTTTTTAGGTTACCCAAAAAGTAATTTCACTATGAGAACATGAGCATTGGACCTCTTGATTTTAACAATGTTCATTTTGTTTTTTAAATGTTTAGAAAATAATTTTGACTAGCCAAATTGGTATTGATAAAACTCTTGCAATATTTCAACTTCTTTTTATTAATGATTTTAATATCATTCCAAGTCTTATCTTTCAACTATGTAGGGATGTAAGATTTAATGTTATCGATATAACTAATTTATCACTGCAAAAATTATATGGAGACCTATGTAGAATTTTTAGTACTCAACGTACGTTTCCAACTTCTAAGCTAAGTCCATCTTCATAAGAAAATTACCTCATCATGAGAATGATTGTAAGAAAAGGCTCATTAATACTAAATCACACCAATTAATCAATGTGAAAGGTATTTGATGTTGGTACACGTATTTATACCGAGGGGGTGAATCGGTATAATCCTGCCTTTTATTTTCACAATATTTACTTACGATATTTATCAATGTCTTACTTTACTAGCTAGATCAGTTAATGATAAATATATATACATGTAACCATAAAATTCATAGTACACAAAGATTTAACATGGAAAACCCAATGGGAGAAAACCACAAAAAAAAATTATAAAATATTGTAGGCACCAACCTACTGTTACAATGCTTTGCAGGCACCAACCTGTAGGAGACACCAATCTCCTCTCCTAAGCACCAACTCATAAATAATGTTTGCAAGCACCAACCTGCAGGAGACACCAATCTCCTTTCCTGAGAACCAACTCAAAAATAATGTTTGCAGGCACGAACCTGCAGAAGACACCAATATCCTTAGTTGAGTACCAACTCAACACTTCCTGTAGATACCTATTTTACTGGAAACATCAATCTCTTCAAGTTGTTAACAATACCATATTATCTCATTCCTTCAAGTCGTAATCTTAACAAACCTGTTTCTTTGCCTCTGTTGTCACAGTTCACAATCTGCATAGCTTCAAAAGTTCATTTTGTCCTTGCACCTCCCAGCCACCCTTAGACAAATGCATTTCAATTTCTTTCATTTTCTCACTCCTGAGAACCTCAAAGCTCCTCTTCCTTGTTCGCAACTTGCTTCCACAACACTTACATCTTTCACACTTGGTTATGAAATTTTAGAACTCCACACTTGGTTATGAAATTTTAGAACTCCACACTCTCCCATTCCTTTTCAATTATTTTTTCACACTCTTAAACTAGATTTGAATATCATTATTTATACATTCCATACTTCCATTAATTTTCCACATAAAAAAGTATGTCCATGAAGTCAGTTCCAGATCTTCTCAAAACTGGGTTGTGACATTCCATAGAAACCAACCTAGACCCCCTTTGGTTTCATGTGTGATCTGCTCTCAGACCTCAGTGCAGACTTCAACACTCAACATCCGTCAGATGCGGTCCCTCAAATCAATCGTGGTCGTTGATCAGATTTCTACATATGAACACACAATATGCCTTCAACGCTCAACAGTTGTCCAACCTATCATTGATTTTATCTCGACCGTCGATCTTCTTTATCATATCGGGACCACTTGTAACCACACTGCATAGTCATCGTCCGATCTGGACCTTTCTTCAATCACAACAATTGATCTTACTTAATTGTCCTCAAGAGCACATCATGCAATCATAACGCACAACCGTCATTCGATCTAATATTGATTTGATCTTGTCCATCGATTTCTTCTTAGCATATCAAGACCACATGGTTTTACACATACCACTCAATACTTAGTAGCTATCAAATCTTCTTCTCAAATCAATCTTGGTCATTGATCTATTTTCACATAGCTTGGACCTTCATCTCACAACCATCGTCCAATCAAATCTTGGATTGATCTCGAACATCGATCTGTCTTGATGGATTCACCGCAAGTCTAAGGCATATCTCTTCATACCTCTGCAACCTCCAAATTACACCCTCAAGTTCCTCCACACTCATTTTGCATCCATACTTAGACACATTTCCAAGCATTTCTTTGCAGGTCTAAGGCATATCTCTTCATACCTTCGCGACCTCAAGAATCCACCTTCACGTTCCTCTACACTCATTTTTCACCTATACTTAGACACATTTCCAATCATTTCTCAACGGATCTAAGGTATATCTTTTCATACTTTTGTGGTCTCCAGATTACACCTTCAATTTCTGTCGCACTCACTTTGCACCTAAACTTAGAAACTTTTCTAAGTATTTCACCGTGAGTCTACGAGAGATCATAAGTTATTCGATCTCTCACTCTCTTGACCATCTGATCTATGACACGTGGTGACCTCCTGGGTTGTCAGATCTCTCACTCTTTGGGTTGTCCAATCTGTGACACATGGTGACCTATTGGGCCGTATGATCTATTTTTCTTGATAATTAGTCATTTTTTCGAACTCTCTTAGTACTTAATCATTTCTTCAAAATTTATTTGTACTTAGTCATTTCTTCGAGACCTCTTGGTACTAAGTCATTCTTGATACTTAGCCAATTCTCAAAATTTCACTACGAGCCGCAGTTCTACAACATCTCCTTAACTCTATATCTATGACCTTGTCCGTATGATTCTTGACACTTAGTCGGTTTTTTTTCGAAGCTCCTACCGTGGGTCTCTTATACTTAGACAATTTCTCATAGTTCACCGCACTCTACGAGACATTTCCATACTTAGTCATTTTGTGGTATACCTAGGGAAGTAATATGGGGTACCTAGGGAGGTACCCAATGGGAATGTCGTTATGTGTTATTAGTGGAAGTCATTTAATATATGGGAATGTGGTCATTC
>CBVK0100357951.1:0-12637 GCA_900067695.1 Picea abies | reverse complement strand
CTATTGAAATGCAAAGAACTATAATAATGGCATAAACATTAACAACAACATCAACACCACCTATTTGGATTGCAATCATAGGACTATCTAATAAATACTCTCCCATAGTGAGCTTAATACTATGGAACTTTCCTAAACAATTTATGGTATCTCCATCTACAATCATTACCTAAAACTCTGGTGCAATTGAGAGGTTTCACTAATTTGCAATTAAGAAATTTATGGCACTACCAAAATCATTCAACACTATTGCATTTTTCTTTTTGATATATCCTTCTATATTAAGGGTTTGTAGAGTAATAATGCTAGCCAATGCTTGGAAATATATGGTTGCAATAGTCTCTTCTAGTTATAGATCTTGTGATGGTTCCAATTCTTGATCTTCTTTCTCTTCATAATCTATGTAGAATAATTTCCTCTCACCACATTTATGCCCCTTATTGTACTTTTTTTCACAATTGAAACATAGTCCCTTTGCTCTTCTTTCATCTATTTTTTAAGATGTCAACTTTGTAGGTTGAGTGAGGTTAAGAGAGGGAATATGGTGCTCTCTATAATTTTTAGTGTTCACCCTTCTAGTAGCTATATTTTTACTTTCAAATTTCCTTGCCACACTAAAAGCATGCTTTAGGGATTTAAGATTCAAAATATGAACCTCATGTTAATTAATCTTCTTTAAAGAACTGATAAAGAGATCTAACAAACTATCCTCTTGAGTGTTCTTTACCCTTAGACTCAGTTTTTGGAATTGTTGGATGTGCTCTATAATTGGACCTCTTTATCGAATATTTATCAATTAACTAAAGAATGTGTTGCTCTTAATATCCCCATAACGTGCTATCAATCCATCCGTAAAAATGAACCAAGAGACAATATAATCCTTTTTTGTTCACAAAACCATTAATACTAAACAAATAGATTAGGTTCTAAATATAAGGATGCAAGAGATACCTTCTGTAAAGTTGGCACTTGGTGTAGATCGAAGAATTTCTCCATCTGGAATATCCATGTTTTAGGATCTTTACCATCAAATTTCCTCATATCACTCTTGGGAATTAAGTGGTTCCTTGGTGCCCCTTGATGATGCAGATCCTGGACTGATGAAGAAACATGATTCCAAGGCTCAATATTTATGTTCTCCACATTTTTTAAAATCTTCCTCATATGTGACCGGGGTTCAACAATTTTGTTCTCCCCATTTTCAATATTTCCTTGCATCCCAATATCAAATTTTGGAATCCTCTCATGTAGGTTATGTAAGAGCTTGGTTTCCATGGAATTTTGTAACTGTTCCACCTTTTCATCCATGGAATTTTTTAATTTTTCTATCTTTTGATCTGTTTCACTTTTAAGTAATTCTTGCAAATGTGCCAAATCAACTTTTTTCAACATAGTATCACCCATTTCATTAAATCAGTTCATCAATAGGGATACTTGGTACCCTAACTATTCATCTTCAAACATTATGCATGAGTTATTTGTAAGTTTAGTAGGAGTGCAATTTTTGTAGAACATCTTACCACATAATCTAGCACCTTAGAGAAAAGCCTTCACAAGGTGGCCAAGACTAGTGGAACATTGGAATATGTCACCACTACCACATATGCAACAACTTCCCTTGTTTTAGTGAAGTATGTATCCAACCCAATGGAAGATTCCCTGGTAGGAATTAAGACTCCTAAGGAAAGACACAATTAAGTTTAAGGCCTCATAAGTGTCTACCCAAAATACCACCAATAGGAAATATCAAGCAAGGGGAGGACAAGGTGGTTTATTCAAGGTATTTATAGGGTTTGAATGAATGTGGATTTATTACTATTTAGAAGGCTTATCAAATCAATATTTCATGCAACAAGATCCCCAAAAACTACAAATAAAGAAAATACTAATAGTTGTCGTAAAACTTGTATAAAAATGATAAATTACAACCCTAGAACAAGTTATGACAACAAAAATAATTCCGGCCCTTGAAATGAGTAATAATCATGTGAAAACAGGGCTTTAAAGGTGGATAAAATTAGGGTTTTAAATAACTAACAAATTCTGAAATAATAAATGCACATAACAACCATGAAACCCTAGATGTCTAGCCCTAATTAGGTTGTAAATAAAATAAGAAATAAACTTTTAGGGTTTTATAATGATTTCCAAGTCAAATGCATGTATAAATAACAAAACATCCAAGTCTTTTATGGCTGAAAATAATTGAATTGTTGTTATGAATCCCTAGATTTACCCTAAAACATTAAAACATGGTTGAATTTTAGGTTTTATGATTGACTAAAGGGATAAATACTAATTCCTACTATGTTTTTGAGGCATATGGGGTCAATTAAGGACTCCCTTGAAGACATGTAAGTAGATCTAGGGTGATATCTAGGGTTTTGGACTACAAACCCTAGAAAATCCACCTGATGCCTTACTGAAACTTCAATATGTTTCAAGGAAATGTACTCTACTAGTAACCTTCCAAGAGAATTGAAAATAGGTACTTTTTAAAGAAGAAATAAAGAGAACCCACAACCATCACCAGAGAAGCACAATTACACTAGCATTCATCCATAAAAAAATCCACAAGATAAAATGAGACAACTTACTCAATACATCTTTCAAACTTCAAAACCCTAGCAATGAGAATCCATGAAGTAGTAAATGTAAATTCTAACCTTGTACAATATCTACTGCAAACTGATATTCAGAAAAGAACAGAAAAGATACAATGGCAAATACAAATATTACGAGACAGACCATCACTAGAGAAGCACAATTACACTAGCATTCATCCATAAAAAAATCCACAAGATAAAATGAGACAACTTACTCAATACATCTTTCAAACTTCAAAACCCTAGCAATGAGAATCTATGAACAGTAAAATCATCCACAAATCATCTCCATGAGAAGTTTCTCTAACTAGCCATCCATAGTGATTTAGAGAATATTAGTAGACAAGTAGTGATGGTTCTCTACAAGTAGCAATTATTTACAAGTGAAAAGTGTTTCTTTTATTTGTATGAGAGATCAAACACCCTTATCATCCTTAGAAATCCCTAAGAACATAAAAAAATGCATTTATCTCTTACAAACCCTAGAGATAAAGCAACACAACATACAATATACATGATACAAGAGTGGATATGTCACTAACAATCCCAATAGTGCCTCCAAAATGAAGTAAATATGATCTAATGACAAATCATCCATCATAAATGCATGTTATAGGCCATGCATGTGGCATGAATGATCTCAGTAAGTGGACAACTCACTACAAAGTAGTTGTAGGGGCTCAAAAGGTGAAACCTTCCCTCCAAGCGGTGCAACATTTCATCCAGAAGCGTCATATCATATCCCAAAAAGGTGTGATGTCTCATCAAATGTGTCATATCATCATGAAAAGGTGCAATGTCCCATCATCAAGGTTCCATGTCATCTCTAATGGGTGTTAGGACATCTCAACAAGGGTGCCATGTCCTCATATGGCTCAACATCTTCCAAATAATGTGAAAGGACCTCTCTAAAATAGCAAAAGAACCTTAATAAATTATGAAAGTGGCCCCTCAATGTCCTCCAAAGGACTAAGGCTCAATCAAGTGAATAGCCATGTGAAGTTCATCATCCAAGGAGGGGCTCATGTTGTCAAATGTATCCATCAAACCAGAAGGTATGTAAACAAGTCAAATGCAACATATAAACCAATTCATGTCAATGTATAAGCCATTAGATCGACAACATTAATCATCGTCTTCAAACTTCACACTAGCTTATAAAAACCTATAAAAGTTTCCAAGTTTACATATGGGAGGGTCGTCATTAACCCCTATTAGGTGTGCCAATACCCGGGAAAAGGAGCATTTCCCAAGAAACTGATCAAGGATTATGTGTAATGACATATGGTATGGTTTGGGGTTTACTTCATGGGTGGTGGTGTAATGACATATGGTATGGTTTGGGGTTTACTTCATGGGTGGTGGCATAATCATGTAAGGTTATGTATGATATTCATCCCCATGAGTGCCTTCATATGAGGGAGCACCTAGGCAATGAGTTTCCCTTTCCTCAACATCGTGTCTTTGAAAACCCCTATTTTCCTTTTTCTTTATTCATTTAACCTTTTTTGGATTTTCATTTTCATTTGATAAGTCCTTTCTAGGTATGAATTCATTGCATAGGACTTGGGGTGATGGCCTCTTCGTGAGGGGGTAGAGCTCATGATTTTTTATTATTTCTTGGTTCTTGACTTTTTTTTTTTTTTTTTTTTTTTTTTTTTTTGTTTTTTTTTTTTTTTTTTTTTTTTTGATTTGCATTTTGAGTTTAGCACTTTATATATATATATTTATATGTATATATCTAAAAAAGCATAGAAAAATGCAGTAGAGAAACCATAATAGTGAAACTGTAAATATAGACAGTGAGAAAATTACTTATCTTTTTAATAAAATACACAACTCGCTACATATGTCGAACATTCTTCCCAACCATAGACTCTAATGCTATGGTTCTCTCAAAAAAAGGTCACCCCTGAGCTGGGGCTATGAATCCATAAGAAGTGATGCCTTTTATTGTTGGCTATTGTCCACTCACAATACAATACCTAGTAAAACTCACAACAAGCTAATTCCTACAACATTTCCAATCCACCATCTCTCTTTCCCCTCAACCTACATAACCTAAGGAATGGGATCCCCATATTTTCCACATAGTTCCTCAGGATATCCTACTTCTCTCTATGGATCCAACATAGTTTGGTTAGGAAATATCTCTGCTAGGGACTCTAGGAATTCTAGTTTTAACATGAAATCTCACAACAACAAACTCACTTGTTCTTGGATAATTTCCTCCACATACAACTCAATGCCTAGACTCTCTTTCTTCCCCCCACCCATGTTGTAAAAAATCCCCCTCTCTAATTGAATTTCCTTTCCCATGCATGGTTGACTCTAAACCTTCTCAAATATGATTGTACTCAACCCATGCTATCATAACAAGGTGATATTTGTCTCTCACCCACCTCTTACATGCATTTGATGATAACATTCACATCATGAGTGTAATTACTCCATGCTTCAATAACTAGGTTAGATGACTCGCCCACTAACCTCCTACATGAATTCAATGATTGGTTTCAATATGTCAAAGGATGATTATATGGTAATGAAAAATTATTTTAGGAAAATGACATGGGATTCTAGGCATGTGGGATTTCCCCTTAGACCCATTATATGGTAATGAAAAATTATTTTAGGAAAATGACATGGGATTCTAGGCATGTGGGATTTCCCCTTAGACCCCCTTTAAACCCCCTCTCTTGTGGAATCATATCCCCCTATGACTTTGTCCTTATCTGTGTATACTTGATGATGTATTTTATTTTATTATTTTTCAATGTATAATGTTTACAATTTACATCACTTCGCTCTCAACCATTCATCATATTTACAAATATACATTACTAACATGGGGATCTAAACTAGGGTGTTACAATCCCTCCCTCTTATTTTTGCACTATCCTTAATGCACATCACCATACATGTGTACATATACAAAATTTTTACATCGCATTGCATAATACTTTCATAGTTTAATGACCCCCATAACAATTCCAACAAACAATATTTCATCCCCCCCATCCTGCACAACCCAAGGAAGTGTACCCCCTTCTCCACTCCTCAGACCCTTAGTCTATGCCACTTCCCTTTTAGGGCTCCAACATAGGATGGCCAAGAATTTTGAGAGTTTTGGCTCTAGGAATTCCCACTATAAAAATTGAGTCTTTATGAATTTATACACAAATGTACATTCATATTTCTTCAAAAACCTACAAAAAGTTGTGAGTACTCCTTCGACATGGCCTCCTCATGCTCCCATGTGGATTATTCAGGACTGTAGAAGGTTCGTTGAACTTTTACTAGGTTGATGGCTTATTTCCTCAACACTTTGAATTTTCAGCCCAGGATGCACATCGACTCCACCCAAAGTCCTCTTTGTTCTCCACATGGATCATAGTCCAATCAATCATGTGCTTAGGAGATCGGAAGAGCACCTCCACATGGATCATAGTCCAATCAATCATGTGCTTAGGATCAAGCACATACTTTTTCAACAAAAACACATGAAATACATTATGAATATGCATGGATGTAGGCAATGAAAGAATGTATGAAACCATGCCTATTATTTGTAGGAATTCAAATGACACACAATATCTCGTTTCCAACATTGTACAATTTCTCAATTTTAGCGAGCTCCATTTTTCATTTACTATTGAAAACACATGCTCGCCCACTTTTAATTCTCGATGCACCTTTCCTTTGTTGGCATAAATCTTTTGCTTGTCCCGCACAGCCTTTAAATTATGTTTGGCCTTTAGAATATTCTCTTCCATTTCTCTTAGTAGCTCTAGCCTAATAATGGATCTTTCTATTGGATTATCCTAGCTCACTGACATGTTTCATTTTTTGTCATACAAGGCTTCAAATGGGCTCATTTTCAATTATGATTAATACCCATTGTTATAAGAAAACTCAACCAAATTAATATAGTCTTCCCACTTGGAAGGGTTGTCCATTACATACATTCTTAACATACATTCAATTATTTGGTTCATCCTCTTTATCTACCCATCTGACTTTGGATGGTATATTATGCTAAAATTCAAATTTGTCTCAAATCTTTTATACAATCCTTTCCAAAAATTAGATGTGAATTTGGGATCTTTGCCAGACACTATTGCTTTAGGAATTCCATGTATCCTAGCAATTTATTTCATATAAATCTATGCAATGTTGGCTGCCTTATGAGTCATCTTGACTGGAATAAAATGTGCAACCTTTGTAAGCTTGTTCACCACTGCCATGATGGAATGTTTCTACTTTTCAATTATGAGAATCTTGGTGATGAAATATATAGTAACTACTTCCCATCTCCATTTAGGGATTGGGAATGGATATAAAAATATTACTGGATGTCTGCACTCATCCTTTACCTTCAGACATTCCATGCATATGGCTATATAATCCACCACATCTTTCTTTATTCCAAGCCAAAAGTATTGGCCTCTTACAACTGCAATTGTATTTTGGTACCCTAGATGACTAGTGTGTGGAAAATTGTGCATCTCTTTTAAAAATAAATTCCTCAACTCCTAAGAATCAGGAACACAAAGTTTGTTATTGAATAAGAGGATTTCATGCTCTTCTAGCCTGCTGTATTTAACTTTCAGTTGTACATTACCCTATTGTAGGTCTTCTTTAATTTGCACATACTGATGTTCTAATGTTGTTGCTCCCAAAATTCTTCTTTTTAAATATGAGCTATATATACTAATGGTTGGAGCATGCATTTCATGCACTCTCTTATTGAGTGCATCGACCACTCTATTCTCCTTTCCCTTGGTGTGCTTATGTCAAATTCGTATTCAATAAGAAATTCCATCCATTTAGTTTGTCCGACATTTAGTGTTGGTTTCTCAAATAAGTATTTTAGACCACTATGGTATGTCCTCAACTCAAATTTTATACCTATGAGATAATGCCTCCACATTCTCAGTGCATGAACAATAGTTGCAAGCTCCAAGTCATGGGTATCATAGTTTATTTCATGTTCTATGTGTTTCATTGACTCATAGCATATGGCATGCCCATTTTTAAAATAGGTGCACCGATTAACAATTCATTCAAGTGATGAAACTTCTCTTCACACTTTGCAGTCCATTAAAATTTTACTCTTTCTTTTGTAATGAAGTAATTAGATGTGCAATATTGAAGAAACCTTCAATTAATATCTTGTAGTAACCAACCAATCCCATAAAATATCTAACCTTTGAAGTGTTCTTTGGTGTTGACCATTCTCTAATTTCCTTAATATTTCATGGGTCCATTGTTATGTTCTCTTATGATATAACATGTCCCAAGTAGTGGATTTTACTCTGATAGAAAGTGCACTTGGACAAATTGGCATACAATAGGTATTCTCTCAACACCTATATCACCATTCTCAAATGTTGCTCATGCTCCTCCTCTATCTTGGAGTAGATAAGAATATCATCCAAGAAGACAATAACAAATTTGCCTAGGTAATATTTGAACACCCCATTCATTATAAACATAAAAGTAGTGGGTGCATTTTTCAACCCAAATGAAACTACTAAAAACTCATAACGGCCATACCTTGTCTGGAAGGCCATCAAGATGGTATATTCTTCTCGATTCTCACCTCATCGTACCTTGAACTTAGTTCAGTCTTGGAAAATATCCTTGCCCCTTTTAGCTGATCATAAATATCATTGATCCTTGGTAAATGATACTTGTTCTTTACTGTAGCCTTATTCAGTTGTCTAAACTCAATACATAACCTTAGAGTTCCATCCCCTTTCTCCACAAACATCATTAGGGCACCCCAAGGTGAAACACTTGGGTGTATGTACCCCTGCTTCAACAACTATTCTAGCCTCATCTGCAACTCTTTCAACTCCGGTGTGCTCATTGTGTAGGGATTGTTGGACACTGGGGAAACTCCAAGCATCAATTCAATAGAGAAATCAATGTCTCTGTTGGGTGGAAATCCTGACAATTCCCTAAACACATATTCATATTCTTTAATGACTGGATAATGTTCAAAACTTGGCACCTTATCCTTTTTTGGATCTTCCATATGCACTGCATACATATGGAATCCTTTTCTAAAACTTCTTTTCAATTGATTTGTTGAAATCTCTTTGGTAGATATAGGCCTTGGAATACCTTGATATATCCTTAAATTCCCTTCCTCTTCAAGGCATGTGAAAGCCTTATAATAGCAGTCTAGGACATCATGAATTTTTTCCAACCAATCCATTCTAATCAAACACTCATATGACCCAAGCGATATGATGTTAAAATATTCCTTAGTGTTGAATCCATTCATGTTCATTAGGCAATCCCTGAAAATCTCATTGATTCTTCTCTTAGTTCCATTGGCTAGTTGAACCAACCAAGACTTTTCATGTTTACATATATTCAATTAAATATTTCAACTATATTAGGATCTATATAGTTATGACCAGCTTCCGAATCAATAAAAATATCTATGGAATGATTAGTAATCCTACCTTCCACCTCAATCATGTGGGATTGATAGTCTACTTTCCTATTTTTCAAGGCTGCATAAATATTTGGCACGCTCTTGTCCATGCCTTCCATTGTATCAATATCCTAGATATTATGAACAATCATCCTTTCTCCTTTATGAGGACAATATTTATACATGTGGTCTCTCTCACATCCCCAACACTTTATGAGTTGTTTTCTTGGCCTCTTTCCCAAGGAATCTATCATCCTTGGTTCACTTTGTGCTTGTTTCCCTTGGTTATATGATTGTGAGTTGTTCCTAAGGAAATGTAGCTTAAATCCTTTCTTCCTTTGGTCCATCGTTCCCTTCTTCTTATCATCCCAATATTTTTGAAAAACTAGCTTTCCTTTGTTTTGCTCATACAAATATCCAACTTTCCTTATGGCTTCTTCCAAGGTCTTAGGCTCATCAAATTGGATTTTTTTCTTGTATAATGATTGTATCCCACTCAAGAACTTCTGAATTTTCACCTTTCAATCCTTGATGAAATCCACATATCTTAGAATCTCCAATAATTTCTTCTCATACTTTTCCATAGTCATACTTCCTATCTTGAGATCAAACAATTATTGCATATGTCATAATAGTGTTCTAATAAGTACTATTACTAGACTTGTTTCTTGAAATACTTCCAAGAAATTATCTTCTCATTGATATGTTTGAATTGCTTTAGTTGGTCCCACCACATGGAAGTTTTACCTTAAGATGATATATAGAAATCGTTGCTTCCATATTCAATGAATAAATATGTAGCTAAAAATATATTATCATGCCCAACAACCAAGCTTTAATGTCTTCACCCTTATTATTCTCTTCATCAAATGTAGGCCACTTGAGCTTCCTAATCTCTCCTTGCAAACTATCTAACTCAAACCTTCTCCTTTGATGTATGATAGGAGATAATCTTAGGATTCTATCTGATCCTGAAAATGAATAAACTCTTCTAGATGAATGCCTTGGTGAATGCAAATACCTACCAACACTTCTTGAGTGCCTAGACCCTTTATGTTCATATCTCCTTTCATGGGACCTATAATTTGTTGCATGCCCTACACTAGTTGCATGTCTTGTGTTGGAATCCTTATTGATTTGTCTTAGCAAGTTATTCAAACTCTATAACAACTGAGTATTAATGTGATTCTGCTTCTCCCAAATTCTTATCATATTTTCATTGTCTTCTTTGTAGCTCCACACTTCATTCTTCAGGATTTTCATTGTTTCAACCAACTCTATTAACTCTACCTTACTCCTATGCCCATTAGAATCCATTTATGCATTTCCTAGGCTAACATTTAAACCTTTGATTTCAACTTCATAGATATAATATCCTTCATCATCATCCATCTCTATAGTCCTCATTTTTAAACCAATTTCTTTATATCTATGCCCCTATTTGGAAGAATGTGCATGGAACAATCGCTGTTAGAATTATGGATATTGTAAAATGTTTCATTAATTAGGCTATAGGTCATTCTTCAACTCAATTTATGAAGAATAATGATGCACTAATACAAATTCTAAGCCATTGGACATAATTTCATCTAAATCAATTTTTCAACAATTGTACTCATACCTCGTTCTGAGTTTTGAGCTAAAAGTTACAACTTTCAGAATTTCTACTCAATTGTGCCCCTTTCTCACTAGTGAAATCTAGATGAGAGACCATCTTTTTCCACTTGTAGGAGAAAATAAGTCAAGAACCAAGAATTTTTTTTATATCAGGCATAGATAATATTGATGATGGTGAGTACACAACAACTTTCATATTAATTATTTGATGCTCCAGTCAAATTATACAACTATCTAGAATTGTCAACATTATTCTTTTCAAATTTTCTCCATACTTAGAATTTTTAGCAAAAATTACTATCTCCCAAGTGGATAAGAATTGGCTAGTGGCCCTCGATAACACTTTTCTAGTCCTCCTCACTATGGACCTACCCCTAAAATTTCATTTTTATCTGAGCTCTGTTTCTCATGTTATGTCCAAAACAAGTTCTTGGCTCCAGATTTTTATTTTATTTTATTTTTATATAAATAACATCATGTTGCTAACATGGAAATTGAGATGATGTGGCATGGAATGTGGCTACCAATGTCCACCTGTTATCCCCTAATGTGGTCATGTCACCATTCTCATTGGCGAGCTAAAGAATTCTTCCATCAGTGAACACAAAATTTCTTCTATTGGCGAACCTCCAAATTTGTCTCAATGGCAAACTTAAATTTTTTTCCCTTCGAAAGACTTTTAAATTCATCTCTTATTGAACTTCAAAAGTTGGCTCTTTGGTGGATTTCAAAATGTCTCTCAACAAACTTCAAGAATTGTCCTTTGACAAACTTCAAATTTTATGTTTTGATGAACCAAAAATTTTGTTTTTCGGCGGACCTTAAAATTTTCTCATTGGAGGACTTCCAAATTCATATCCATTGCCCAACTACAAAATATACTTTGAAAAACTACAAAATGCTCTTCATTGTTGAAATTCAAATTTTTTCTTCAAGAAAATACAAAGTTCTTCTTCATCACTGAACTACAAAATGCACTTCAACAAACTATAAAATGGTCTCCATTGTTAGAGCTTTGATACCATGTTAGATTTGAGAAATATGAAATAACATACAAAAGAGTCTAACCAGTCTAATATCCTATACCAAGCAACATATAAATTAGCAAATCAAATGCAAGTAAAGAGAAACAAGAGAGATAAGTGTTTTATGTGGTAAAACCTTAATGTGGGGAAACATCCACAAAAGTTGGTCTTCTATTCTTTAGGAAAAATCTTGAATCTTAGAATTCAAGAGAACACTCAAGTATGGAGTTCATATGTGATCCATACAACCATATAGATGATCTATCCTAAGGACCCATAGGGTCCTAGCTAAATATCAATACCATAAACCACTCACAAGTTTCTCACCACACTAAAGGTCCTCCTTCACCTCTATTATACATGAGAGAGTGAAAGGAGAAGAAATCCCATGATGCATGTGAGATAAACCCTTTTAACAATATAGAGATTTATTGAAGAATAACACTTCAAAAATGCCATAGCCATGTATTCTAAGACCACTAGGAAATCATTAACACATTCTAACATTCCTCCTTAATGGTGACTAGAGGGATAGAATCATAGTTGTAGTTGTGTTACAAGCAAATATGAGATCTCACAAGTCTAATGATGCCTCATTGTGTGTATAGATGCCCCATGATGATAGGCTATACATGGGTAAATGTGGATCATGCCTCATTGTGTGTAAAAATGCCTCAAGATGATAGGCTATGTTATCCCCAATTCCTAGGGATAACTAAGGCGATGATGTCTCGAGGCCCTCATGTTGCAGACACAGAGTACCGAGAGACATCTTGACCAACAATGTCCACTTGCATAGACAGAGATGTGCTTCACCAACATAGTTTCAGGTTCATCGTGATGGTATCCATCACATCAGCTGGCTTTCAAAAGACATTGGGTATTTCTCCATGAGGTACAAGTCATGTATTATCGTGAGTGTCATTTCAATATTTGAG
>CBVK0100357950.1:0-12637 GCA_900067695.1 Picea abies | reverse complement strand
AGGAAATCGACATCTCAACAGTCGATTATCAAGTAAGTACCGAGCCTGCCCCTAATGCTTCAATTTCAGTCGGTACTTTACGTCTCGATGAGAAACAACCAAAGTCCAAACCTTTGAAACACATAAAAGAGGTTCAAGAACCCGGTCTTGAACATATATACATCATCGGGAGCCTGGGAAATATGCTTACCTGGGGAGATCAGCAAATCCCTGAACCCATGGATGAGGTTGTTGATATAAAAGATATCTCCTATGACCAGAAGAGGAAATCCATCATGAAGAGAACCACCAAGAAGAGGAGGATTAATTTGGATCACTCCATCCTCATCACCATAGAGGAGAAATTGATTAGCACGGAGCATGCCAAGACATCTGAGCTTATCGTCGTAGGAATGGATATCACATATGCCACCCTGGATAGAGCGAAAAGGGATGAAAAGGAGATGGCTGCTATGCTGAAGGATTTGGAACATCTACACCATTTGGAGAAATATTATCAGGACTCCACACAGGCCACAGTGTTCTTGAGAAGCGAATTCTAGGACACCTACAGTAAATTCACAAATGAGTGGCACCTTTTCATTGCAGGAATAGCCAATTTCCAAGAAGACACCCTCATGGCACTGGTGACGTGAAAATATATGGAAATATGGTATGAGAAAGAACACCAAGCAGTGGAAAGGATCAATAACATCAGCATCGTTCAGTAGGGTCAAGACGTCGAAGAGCACGGCATTCGAGTACTAAGGGATAGCAACATTAATCGCATAAATAAGTCGATCGAATACTGGGTGAAAATGGCCCAAGAACCTCTTCAGGAAATCCAGGAGAAATGGGTCAAGGAAGAAAAGAGTTGGACCAAGATCAACTGGACAATGAGAGACATCGGCCTCCCAGAATTTGGCACACCCTATGACTTTTTCGACTTGCATGACATAGTCAAATTACATGCCGAACAAGACTCATTGTGGATTGTGGATATATCAAAGGTGGTGAACATCACGCTAGGTCAAGTGCAGCAGTTCATGGAACACCTGATGAAGGCTCGGACCATGTTGCAGCAGTTAAGTGCTAGAATAGTCAAGTATTGGGCATGGGCAGTAGAGATAAAGGATATCCTTTCATCCCCAATGGACCAACATAGATTCATGTATGCCAACACATGTGAGGATCTCTTCATCAAATGGTCAGAGTATGATAAGATTCATCCACTCAAGTGAAACCATTTGATAACTCTTAGAAGACTGAGCGATGAAAGAGCCATGTGGCAATGTTTTGTTTTACTTAGCTTTCACTTTTGATAGTTATATTTAGTGAAGAATATTTTATAAATAGGAGGATCAACCTGTTAGCAAGGGTCGATGGTTTTTGCAAAGACCCTCATTTTTGGATTTGTAAAGAATTATTTCAGAGTTACCTTAATTGAGAAGTCATGTTTTTCATCAAAATCATGTGTGATTGGATCTGAAGAAGAATTATTTATGTTTTTATCTCATGAATGGATGTTGTAATGAGTAAGAGCCTCTGAATCTGTTGATAAGTTATCTGATTCAATATTTTTACTCTGAATCTGTTGATAAGTTATCTGATTCAATATTTTTATAGTTCTTGTGTCTAATGATGAAAATTAAATCATTGTGTTAATATGTGATTGATGATTAAAGCTAAGGAAACTATTTTTCTTACAATCGTTTATTACATGTATGTTTTCTTCTGATAATCTTATCTCAATCAATAATTGGAACACCAACAAGTTAATGTATTAGTACCAGGCTTGTTGTAGGTGTAAGAATCATTGTCTGCATGTTTGAGCATGTGGGTTATCCCAAGCTCAGCCTTCTCCAGTAGTTAAGATTTCCCACCTTGTTACCTAGTTGGTTTATACCAACTTTTATCTTGTATTGGTCACACCTATAAGAGAAACTACAAAAAGATAATGTTCAAACTGAAGGAGGAGCTTTCACAAGAAGACATCATGTCAATCACTATGTAAATCCCATTGATTAATTGGCTGGATCGCAAGATCTGGAGATCCATTCCACCATTAAATGCTGCAAAGTCTAATTGGGCCTTGGTGGCGATTTTGGTTCCTTCTATTGAGTTAAATGGATTTAGGACCCCTCAATAGAAATTTTATTGTCGGCCCTAGAAGAAGACTACTAGAATAGATTCATTTTTGGATCAATATGTTGTTTGTGGAGAAAGGGATAATGCACATGGATCCCAATATGATGACCAAGTAAACCCCCTCAAGAGACGGGGGTGGAAAGAAGGTTGTAAAAGAAAGAAATAAAGGATCTAGTAGAAGGGATCCATAAAAAGATGAGATGAGGTGAGAAGAGAATGGACCTAGAAGAGAAGAAAAGAAAAAGAGTTGAGATATACATAAGAAGAGATGAGCTAAGGAGGAAATTCAAACAGAGCAGTGGAAAAAATATAGCAAGGGGTGAAGGATGAGGGATCGAACCTAGAATGAAGAGAAAGGAGATCGCACATAGAGGATGTGTGGGAGCCAATTATGTGCCAGAGAGAAGAAGAAAAGAAGAGAGTTGGTCAAAGAGATGCGGTGTTAGGAGTAGGGTCTCAAGTGAGGATATTGGGAGTCGTGGAAGTAGGGTCATATAAGAGAAAGACATATCCCATTAGATGTTAAGAGATGGATTCACATTAGAGAAAGATGAGGCATGGAGTAGAAGCACCAATGCGGCAAAAGTTAGCGATGAAACCCTCTAAGAAGGGGAAGAGGCCTTATAAATTGTGAATGGTATTGTACAGCTACAGATAGGAACCATTTTGGGATCCCTCACTGAAGACAATGAGAGAAGAAGTAGAAACCCCCTCTTTGAACCACCCCCCTTACACATTTTAAATCAAGAAGAAATAAATGAAGAAAGTGTGGAGATAAGAGTAGAAGAAAAGGAAGTACAAGATATTAGTGAATAAGAAGTCGAAGTCAAAAATATTTTGCAAGGAAGAGAATCAATATTAGTATCAGTATCACCAACAACTATTTATCAAACGAGAGGAAACAATACTAGATTGAGTATGGAAAACCAAGACTCGACTTTGAGGCTTCTCGTGTTTCATGGGATGGGAAGTGATGATGCAAAACAACATTGGTTCACATATGAACCTATATGGTTTGTGAAGAGAGCCAATGATGAGGAATCTAATATTGAATAGCTAGAAACCACCTTCGGAGACAGAGCTTTGGCATGGTACATGAACTACAAGGCTATTGTGCCAGCAGGACAAGCCTGGTCCCTAACATAGATCAAGAGAGATTTACTCAAGTAACTTTAGAAGCATAAGTCATAATCACAATGTATCACTGAAATCAAAGAGATCAAGTAGCAAGTTGGAGAAACCATAAGGCACTATGACCAATAGTTCAAGATATTGTTGGACATACTGACATTCTATATCCAATATGTCCAACATAGAGAATGGTTTATTGTAGGAATAATACCCCACATTTGTGTCTGGCTCACCCAATAGAAGGTGATGACTCAAGAAGAGGTCGTGGAGATTGTGATGCACCTAGAAGATACACCAGGAGGTGGTGAGACATTATCAGGATTGGCACAGATGCAATCTCAACTCACAAAACCTCACTATGAAATTACAAGAAATGTCTAAGGATAAGGTAGTGCGCGAGCATACATGGTGTACTATGTGCTACAAAGAAGGTCACCATAGGAATGAGTTGAGTAAGAAGCAGTCTTTAGTATACTTGTCCACAGCAGAAGCATAATATATTACAACAACTACATGTTGCACTTAGGTCCTCTGGATGAAGAAAACCCTACAAGATATAGAATTAAAATATGATTAGTCTATTTCAATATTCTGTGACAATAGTAGTGCTATAAGCATCTCCAAGAATCCAGTGATGCATTCCAAAACCAAACATATTCCTATCAAGTTCCATTTTCTATGGAAACAAGTCACAGAAAAGAATGTGAAGTTGGAGTACATTGGGACAAAAGAACATATTGCAAATACATTCACCAAACCTATCTCAAGAGAAACCTTTGAGTATCTTCGATAGAGACTAGGAGTAGTTCATGCCCCACATTGATAAGCATATAATATTGAAAAGAAGACAGGGGGAGAGAAATCGCAAGGGGGTGTTACCCTTTTCCATTGATGTCAAAGGGGGAGAGAAAGATCAGAAACATGAATACAAGGGGAGCAGTGGTCACGGGGGGAGTATGAGTGTTTCCATCAATTCCAAAGGGGGATATTGTTGGAAAGTTGGTTTTCATTGATGTCAACCCTAGAATAAGCCCCGAAGCAGGTCCAGAATCCCTTAGAAGTGATGGGTTTATTTGAAGGAATCTCCAAATTGGACCCCTTATGGAGTAGCTCTAAGCATGGACCTCATGGGAATATGCTTTGAAGATGCCTACAAAAATACCTAGGTGTTAAGAAAATAAGTTACAATGTATGGTCAAGAAGCCCTAAAAATATGGTTAGGAAGCCCCAAAGGGTTGGTCATGAATCCCAAAGTTATTTGAAGAAAAATAGTATGAAGGACTTAGCAAATGAATGCAAATCCTCCAAGGATTGATATACCTCATCAATCTATTTCAAAAAGTTAGTGGCACGTCACTTGGTTCCTCATGGTTAAGGAGATATTCCCTATTAAAGATGATCATGTAAAATTTTACCCTAAATAGTTAAGAAGTTATAAGTCGGCCCAAAAATCAAGTAAAGGAGAAAAAATGGTTACAAACAAGAAATTAGAGGTCGGACCTAAAGACAAGTAAAGAAGGTACTTGGAAGGATAAAAATACATATCAAGAGCCTCTCATTTTCAATTAAGAAAACTTTTTATCTCTTAGCGCAAGTTAAGTAGCGAAAGCATGTAAAGGAGGGAGTTCTCGGAGTTGCATATGTGAGAAGGGTTTTTGAGAAACCATATTTGAGATGAAAACCACAGGTCAAGTGTAGGGTTTCCTGCGAGGACCCCATTGGTTTTCTAATACTCAGCATGCAAGGCCCCGCCCCTTGCTCATTCCAGTCCCGCGAGGTTGAGGAAGGGTTTGAGGAAGATGCTCTCTTCTTGATGTTGAAGTCGAACAAGGTTTGATGGTCCAAGCTCTCATGCATTAGGTTCTCTACATGATGAAAGGTATGTTTTTTATATATTTCTTGAGGCCTATATCTTGGAGGTTTTGGAAAATTCTTTGAGGCACATCTTGGAGGTTTTGGTATATTCTTTGAGGCATATCTTGGAGTTTTAGCACATGTTTGAGGTATGTCTTGGAGGTTTTCGGCACATGGTTTGATACATATCTTGGTGGTTTTGGGTATATGATTTGGGGTATATTATTGGAGATATTGGCATAAGATTTATGTGGTTTTTAGGTTGAACTAGTTTTGATGATGATGATGCAGCGGTATTAGTGACAATAAAAATGACAGGTTGATTCTCTCATTTGTATTTTAGGGAGGAAGGAAGGGGCAATGAAAGGGGGTTGGAGCCTCCTTCCAGTTGAATCTAGAAAATTTAGGGATTTGTAGCTTCCTTCAAGTTGGAGCCTGTAAACAAGGGGGTTGGTTCCTCCTTCTAGTTGGTGTTGGAGAATTTTGGAAGTTGATGCTTCCAGTGGATGTAATCTTATGATACATTAAAAAGTGTTCCATGGTTTTGTTTCATTTGGGTTTCCATGTAAAATTCCTATGTATTGTGTATCTGTGGTTATATGTTTATAATATATTGAACGCAATCATAAGTGATAAATTGTTGATAACTTCATTTTTACATATTGTGATTAAAAATGGTAAAAAGTGCATAATACAGATTCACCCCCCCCCCCTCGCAGTATTATTGAATATTCCAACAAAAATAATATTTCCCCCCTCGCAGTATTATTGAATATTCCAACAAAAATAATATTTTTCAATGATAATTTATAGATCCTCATAGTGTCAAAGAGGTGGATTGATTTCCACAATAAATTCCTCAAACCACTTATCTAATGGTTGCAAAGAAATAACTATATTAAGAGGTATTTCACCTCAGTGAAAGGGTATGCCAATCCTCTAACTCATGTCAAAACTCTTTGCATATTCTTTTCATCTTTAAAAAGTGTAAGCCACCAGAGTCTTATTTGTGGTACCTTTCTCGCAATAGGTTTACCTCCAACATCACCTCCTACAAGTACATGATGAAAATTTGATAGCACATCTAGCATTTCATGGTCCAAAGCACATAATCGAATAATCCCATCATATCCTAAATTATATATCTGGCTTATTATAAGCTAGTAGTTGGATGACTTAGCTACAAGGTGTATTTTCTTAGATGTAGAATAGTCAACTAGAGTTAATCATGTGGTAAAAAATAAGGCAAACTCCTCCAAGTAATCTAGAAATACTTCTATATTGAAGATATCAACATCAAGTATTTTACAATCTAGAGGGTGTACTAATTCCCTCAATTCAAGGCGGGACTAGTGATGGATCCCTACATTGTGATTTCCTAGTTTAAAAATTAAATTAAATTCTTGTAAGAGAAACAACCACCTATAGATGAGACCCTCCAAAACAATTGTTATAACAAAGTACTTTAATATAGAGTCTTATGTAAAAAACATAAAGTTCTCATGTCTAAATCTATAAAAGGGCATACATAATGGCTAATCCTCCTCACTTTATGGAGATAAAGTGCAATATGCTTGATACAACTTCCTACCAAAAACATAGATGGGATGATATAAACTTCCTTCTCCTAGTTGTTTTAGGAATGTCTTGATTACAACACCAAAAACATCAACATGTGTATGGAAATTAAGCATCCAATTAGGTAAAACCAAGATTGGTGCACTCACCATATTCCTCTTTGTGATGTTAAATGAGGTGTCACACTCCTTATTCCACACAAACTCCTATGTTTTCTTAAGTGTAACGTCCCCCAGCCCAACCAAGGGACATTACGGTGTGAAATACTCATAAAAACGAAAATTCATGTTAACTAATTTAAGTCTTTTACAGTTAACTAATTTCCTATAGCTTTCAGCTACAAGTTAAAAACAGATTTAGCTATTATTCTCTACCATTACATTGATGAATCTACAACATATTAAAATATACATGAATGTAACTAATAAACTTCATTACAATAGCATATAAAAATCTATTTTTAATACTCATAGTTCATTCACATCAATTAAAACTCATAATACAACTGAAACGAGATAAAACACATCTTTTAACAATAGTTGTGCAACCAATTTATTGGGATGGACGTTCCACCCATAGACTGAGTGTTCCAAATCTCAACATCCAATCACCCCCGAGTTGAGGCTAGTAACCCACAAAAGAGGGTGGTCTCTCATAATCCACTCACATCTCATAAAAATCACAACCCACTGATATCTTTCTACATCTATCTCTATTTTCCACCATCTCTCTTCCTCTTGACCTTCCCAACCCAAGGAATTTACCCCTTCATTGTTCTTAGTCCCTTGGGCATCCCATTCATTTATCAGGGTCTCTCTAGAACAGGAAACTAGGAATCTCTCAGCTAGGAACTCAAGGGAACTTGTTGCTAGGAAAAACTACTAGCAAACAACAACAAACACTTGTTGTTTTAGTGTAACTCACTTAGGATTTCACTCTTCAATATTGAAAACCTGGCTCTTCAGTTTTCCACTCCAACTCACTCCAAATATGCTCCAACATGCTCTAGAATTCACTCTCCCTTGATGAACCAACTCCAAGCTCTCTTTGTTTCTCTCTACTTGTTGCTCATGCTAAAAAACTCAATGTGTAGTATTGTGGTCCCAACCCATACGAATTTCCTCCCTTTGGATTTCCTTTCTTGACTCACACTCTTCCCCGAGCTGATTTTACTCAACCCCCATGTTCCCAATAGCTTTGGGATGTGACCACTCACACCCACCCTCTTACATGTATTCAATGATTGGATTTGGAAACACTCAATCAGAAATTGGAAGGTTCATATAGCAAATAGAAAATGTAGGAAAATGGGTTGAATTAATATACATGGGTAATTCCCCCTTGGACCCCTCTTGGCCATTAATCTAGAATCTCCCCTCTCTTGTGGATTAGTTCAGCCCCAATCTTTTTTCATGTCCCCTTAGTAGTTGGTATCACGTTTTATTATTAAAAATTGAAATACAATTTGTATATACATTGCTCCGGTCATAGACACACATTATATCTACCTAAGCATTAATTAAACTGGGGATTATAGTGGGGATGTTACATTAATCAACCCTCCATAAGTTTTTTTATAGGGGCATAGCCCTTAATGAACTACATGCAATACCCAATATGCCTAAATGTTGACTATAAGATATAAATATCGGTGGGCATTGACATTCATAACAATGTTAGTTGGGTCAAAAAGAACATAATCATAACAGACCACACAATCCAATAGTGTTTGGAAAGGAGTGTAGAAGATGCATTTATTTAAAATCATCAAAATTTTAAGCTATCAACACCTTTCAAACATAATAATAAGCATCACAACATGGTCCTTTAACAATTTTTACATTGTCCATTCATTCACATATACTACTAAAATATTGTGGATATAACGATTAAAATTTGCAAGGATGATTCTAGAGAACATGGAAACAAAAATTTTCAACTTGAATGGCATCACATTGTATTCCAAATACCCCATTTTTCCATGAAGGTCATCTTCATTTTGTCTTTTTTACTGATGCATACTTGGTGGTACCCGAAGAACTCATCAATAAAGAAGTAAGCTTCCTTTCCCACAACATGGTCCAATATTTCATCAATAAATGGTGTTGGGAATGGGTCATCGATGCAAGCAACATTAATTCCTCTAAAGTCAACACACACCTTGATTTCTCTTGCTCCTATTTTTTTTTATGTTGAATCACAATTGGACTATTGGACTAATCTAATTAGATTCTTCTACTCTAAAAATGAGCCAAGATTATAGCATATGGTCTATCTCTTCTTTGACTTGTTTCTTGATCCTAAGCTTTAATGAGAATGGCCTCTTTCTAATGGGATTGACATCTATCTTTGACTGTATTTTCATTTCTACCAAATCACCTCTTATTCTCTTCATTTCAATGAAATTCATTATAAGAAATAGGTCCACCTCTTCTCTAAGTAATTCCACAACCTTTGGCATGGTCTATTTGTCCCAATAGTCACCAACTAATGCAATCATGGTCTTATTATGTGCCAATATTTAACTATTTCATCAAATTTAAGTGCTCTTTGTATTTTCTTCTCCAAATGATTTGTAATCTCTTTCACGAATCGTTCTCCTTCAATCTCTTTAAATTTGAAGTGTCACAACTCATTGGGATTATCTTTGTTGTCATCATTCTGCTTCATCAAATGGGAACACCTCTTAGGTTTGGGGACCTCTTATCCTCTCCTAAAAAGTATTGAATAACAGTAATTCAAACAAACCTAAGAAGGTTTCATGTAATCATGGTTATGAAAAAGGAATTTCTTTATACTCTTGAGGGCATCTATAATATCAAGAGCCTTTCCCATATATGAGAAGGTTGCACAAAGGTGTTGGCATAACCCCATACCTATCCTTCATTTATTGTATTATATCCTCATGTAGGTACTAAGCCCTAAGGAAGGATCCGAGTGTATATAAAAAATAATGAGTCGGGAATTTCTCAAGGCACCCCTCTCTCAACCATATACACCTATGGATTAATCTATCCTTGATAAATTTTGTATATCTTATATTGTTGAGCGTTTCACACCTTGACCTATGGTGGTGGGAGGAATCAATATCTTATATCCAACTGGATCACATCCCAATTTGGAAAGGGCTCTTTATAGACATCCCACTAGTGGATTGGGATGGTCGTAAGCACAATTTCCTTGACTAGAACAAGTTTATATAGTATATATAGGGCCCTAATATGGGTCAATTGGTTGTACCACCTCCATGCCCTCTTATTTGAAGGACATTTTCCCTTCTTCAAATTAATAAAGGAATCATTGGCATATGTCCATTCAAATCCCAAAAAAGTTGGTAAAGGGTCCTTATAATCTAATATTTCAATCACTTACAACTCCACCATTTTTCTAACCCTCACAAGGTCAACTTCAACATCTTATACCATTATAGTGGGAAAATACTTATACTAGTTGAAGAAGTGAAAATAAAATAGGGAATAGGCCAATCTAGGGCTCCTCTTCATCTCCCAAGACTCATTTGTTGTGATATTTACATCATACCCCATATATAATGTGGCATCTCTTACCTCATACCCTACAATATCCATAGTTAGTAAGAACTATTGGTCATATCATGTCTTCTTATTTATACTCACCATGTGGATACATATCCAAGAAGAGGGGCATTAATATCATCCCACCCTCCTTCAATGAGCTACTTAAAAGTAATTCACAACCTCTAGGACATGTTCTCATTATCCAATATACTAATTAAATCCCTAAGGAAATCATGGATGGACTCCAATGGACTTCCTCTTAAGTTGTCATGCTTTTCTCAACTTTTGGGCTAGAAATAGGCCATAGGATAGAAAGTAGCTAACAAAGGAAAAATTCCCTCCTCAACAACATAGGTTCTCCCTGACATGAAGTCTCAGTAAGGCTGCACATTGTTTGGAATATGGAACCCATATAGATTCTATCTCATCAACCATCATTGGGTTTTAGTTATGAAAATGGAAATGCTTAATTCAAAATGAAAGGATGACTCTAATTTATGTGCAAGATGTTGTTCTAATATACCTCTCCTAGCTATGAGAAAATATCTAAACTAATAAACAAAAAACCAAGCATACATCTATAGAAACTTCATGATTAAAAATCTATTGAGGAAATAACAACACAAATATACATGAACAATAATAAAGCTAAGAAATGTCTATAGATAAATTGTTGTTTATAGTCCTAAGTTTTACAACAAAAGAGTAAACATTCTTAGAGCAACAAAATTAAGAATATGAATTTCTAACACAAGAATAATTTATTGAAAAAAACATAATCTTACAGCAATTATAACATTGTAGCAAATGACAAAAGTAGTTCATAGTTCATTCACCCTACTAGAATTAAAGCTCATTGAAAAGTTGGCCTAAATTGGTTGTTGGGCACAGGCCTATTTTTAGAAGGAAGCATATTTTTGGAGAAAAGGTATATTTTGGGGCACATTCCTATTGTTGGAGAAAATATATGTTTTGGGAAAGACCTAATTTTTTGAAAGAAACACCTAACATTGGATCGCGTGCAACATGTGGCAAGAAAGCAACATGAAGAAAAATAAGGAAAAACAACATGTAGGAGGAAAAGCAACATGGCAAGTAGACAGACAAGCCTAACCATGATAGGGTTAGGGTTTTTAACAAATATTGTGACTATAAGCCATAAAGTAGTATAAATAAGGACCTATGAGGTCTAGGAAAGGTGTGTGTTTTTTGTTTTTGTTGTTGAGGTTAGTAGAGGAAAATATAGTTGATTATTGTGATTTGTGGATTGTTGATTGTAGTAAGAGTCGAGTAAGGTAGTATTTGAGGGTTAGGTCATAGGATGAGGAACCTGGTGTGATCTAGTCTTCCTCACAGAGGGTTCTTTCCCTCATCTTGATTGTATTACTAAATATGTAATGTGCACAGCGCAAGATTTTGTAGCAGAATATATAAAAGAGCATAGAGCCAGATCTTTGTGGACGTAGCCCCAGGGGGGGTGAACCACAATAAACTTATGTGTTATGTGTGATTGTTAATGAATGTTTAATTTATTTTGATCATTAGATTACAAATGAATGGTTAAACTAGAAATGCCAACATGCATGCATAGGTTTAAATATGAATAAATCCAAAAAGTACTTGAATAACAAGGATAATGCATGAGGAAGGAAGAACACCATCACAGATCCCAACTCTTTCCTAGAATGTAAACACTTGATTATTGTAGTCACCCATAAAAGCTATCTCGAGTGAGACTGCATTGTGCACCCTGTGCGCAACACTTCCTTATGGTTTTCCAGGGTTTTTTTGGAAACCTGTTGAGATCCAAACCTAGGTCAACCCAAGAAGAAGTGGAAGAGAAATAACCAACAAATGGTTTTGTTGCCGGTTGAAACTGCCCAGGATTGAGTAGACGGGATCCGTGGAAGAAAAGCATGGAGAATGAAATTATAAAAGGGAATGTTTAGGCCATGGAATCCAACAAGGGCGGAGATTGAAAGATGGTTGGAAACAAAGGAACTTGAGTTTGCACAGAAGGATTGAAAGATGGTTGGAAACAAAGGAACTTGAGTTTGCACAGAAGGACAAGAGAAGACCTAAGTTAACACTGCGCAAATATCTCAACAAATACATGTTTAGCGATTTGCATGAGGTTTTTTTCTATGACTTCCCACATTTGTTGCAGGAGCGGTTATTAAGATTAAAAGAAAACCACCCTACAAACTGAATCAAACAGCTAGAGTGGAATCCTATGGAAATCACGTAGTTACAACAACTTAATAACAAGTTTACGTGTGAAACAGATTTATGGTCAGACAGTATTGTTTTGGGGTTTATCAACGAATTTGTAGTAGTGTTGGGCCCCAACAACTCCCCCTAATTTTTACAAAATTTAAAGGGACCCCATTCGAATCTTGATAATTATAATG
>CBVK0100357949.1:0-12637 GCA_900067695.1 Picea abies | reverse complement strand
CGCTCTTCCGATCTCACTACTCCAAATTCCCAAGAGATGATGGCATGAGGGGAAATAATGATGGAAAGTGGTAAGTATGGTCGGGAGTGGCACAATGACTCATCAAAGGAAGCTCCCAGAAACACCCCATCCTAAGGGTGACCATCTACTTGAGTGCCCCAAGACAACCAAAATCATTTAAACAAGGTAAAAGGAACAATTTCCAAAGAAAATGTCTCATAATAAAAAGTAACCTTTGATACACAAGCTAGAATTCCTCAAATATTAAACTGATACCCACCATCATACATGACTTGTACCACATGGAGAAAGACCCAAGTGACATGTGGTGACAAGCTGATGTGGGCAATGACTAGGTGTTGGATCACTGTGGTGGCAATGTGGGTCTCTAGTTGTATAAAAGGGATATTTTTGGTCATGTGGCCTCTCGACACTCCATATCTGCAACCTGAGGTCCTCGAGATGTAATCTCCTTAGTTATCCAAAAAATGGGGATAACAAGCCCCTTCTTTACACAAGGTAAGGTACAACCCTTCCTAGTGTAGCCAATTCCGATGCCAAAAATATGGGGATATGGAAGGAATAAATATGGAAATTGGTAAGTATGGAGGGAACAGATGATGACTCTTCAAATACCCACCCAGTATCAACCCATCCTAAAGGGAAATCAACTTACTAGGGCATTGTGTCACCCTCCTAGGTTTAAATAAGGAAAATATCATAATTTCCAAGCAAATGTCATGAAATGAAGAAGGATTCAATACAAAATGTTCAAGTGCTTAAAAACTCAGAGTGATACATACCATGATACCCAGACTCATTACCTCATGGAGCAAGACCCACTGCCACTTCAGGACCAGGCTAGTGTGATGGACGCTTCTGCTGGCGATATGTGGACTGTACTTGAAGAAAATAGGGGCCATGCTTAGATTATCTGGATCTCATCACTCCATGTCTGGAACCTATGGGCCTCGAGATACAATCTCCTTATTTATCCCTAGGCTAGGTGATAACATCTGGCTCCAACTCGGGGACATGTGCTCACCGTAGAGCGCATGGGAACCTCAACATCTATGGTATCACTTGCACTTTCTAAATCTAAACAAAAGATATTAGTAACATATAGGGTGGTGATATCACCCCTTGTCCATCGAAATCAAAATAAAAACATTACTAATCTAACATATGATCATGAGCATACATATATACAAATGAATAAAAGAAAATATGAAAATTCAACTACAACTATACAAGAATAATATGCAATGGTATGTGCAATGGATGCAAATCCCTACCTACTTCTACTTACCTGTTGGTTGAATGCTAGGTGTAGTCATTTAACCAGTGAAACCATCCTAGCAATGCCTCATAATACCTGCCTATGTGCTTCATCATAAACCAAAACAATGACAAGTTAAGGAAAAAAATAACATGAGTTAGAGCATGTATCATATCATAGAAAATCATAAAGTATAGCTCATGGAGGCGGGAGGGAGGGACAAAATTATACTAAGTTACACTTCTAGGAAAGTGCTCAATCCATCTTAGAAAGGGATCGTGAAAATTCAAAGGCTCAAAAGACAGACTTAAAGAGTCTGAATATTGGCTACCTTGGACGTCATCACATCTTGAGTTCTAATAAGGGACTAGAAAGCACCTAGAGGATGGTTGGAAAGTTCTTAGGGGAGAGTTGAAAGATTGAGATAATAAACTTTTTCTTAAGGTATTCAACCTACCCTTGAATTCTAAAACAAGGCTCTACCCTAGAGAAAACTTAGGACAAGGGACATGTTTCCCAACTGCATCCTTAGTTACATAATGAGGTAAAGTAATCGAAGGGAGCTGGAAAACCCTGTCATAAATATCATGTTTTAGGAAAGAAATGTCCTCACCCTTATCAAGATCTGAGAACAATGTTGGTTGATAATATTCTTCATAGAATAAATCCAAGTTCTCAAAGGAACACTCATCAAAATCTTCAAGGTATGACTAGAAATCATCAGGAAAACATAGCACCAGGTCATCCTTGGGTGTATGGAATATGTATGTAACTATATCATTTCCTTGTTGCCAAATGTTAGAATTAGTAGTAACCTGACATGATAGTTGTAAAGGAAACATTTGGAAATGTTCCTCAATGTCGTAAATAGGATACCCATAATAACCAATCACATCCCATTTACGTTTCCCAACATGTATGAACTCGTCAATATTATTAACCATGTCATTTTCTTTATCATAACCTCAAATGTCTAAAGCATCCAAGGGATCCTATAAAACTTCTTCACTTTCCAAATCACAAAATAAAGCATCATCAAAATCTTGGAAAGGGAAACAACTTACCGTATTCAATTCTTCTTGTGTAGGAGCGTCGAAGGCTTGGATGACTTCATCAAATGGAAGAGAAATCATCATTATCTCATCCTCATAACTTTCCTCTTCTTCAACTTCATCACAATTCATAGGGTCTAGCTCATTATAGGATTCCCTTACTTCTTCACCTTCTAAATCATAGAATAGGGTATCCTAGAAAGGAAAATGACTGACCTCATTCGCTTCTTCTTATGCAGGAGGAATAGGATCTTGGATGGATTCATTAGAGGGATGATCACATGTTAATACTTCATTATCATGTTTGATATCTTCATGATCTTTCTCTTCAATCAGGTCCTCATTATCCTTGGTAGAAGCATGAAAAAATTATTACTCTTCCTCATGGGATTGGTAACCTTCATTGGGATTCCTCTCCTCAAACCCTTATTTTCCAAATTATTCCCACCATTCATTAAATCTTCTCACAAAGATCTTATGGGTAGCGATGTCATCTAGGTTAGGAATATATGAGGTATCCTTAGGGTAATCAACCTTGATTTCTAGAGTAGAGATATGTTCTTCCTTGTGCGAGGAGATACTTGCCTCAGTTTCTATAGCCATATGAAAGGATTATTGGATTGTTCTCATCTTCTTTTGATCAAGGAGGAATCCTAATTGTACTAAGAGTGCATTGGTATAGATATAAGCGAGGTACTTATCTTCAGGACGATGGATTCTAGGAATTTGTTGTAATAAATCCTAAAACCTGGTATGGAACTCCTTGACAATATCGTTCTTAGTTTGTTTCATGTAATCAAGTATTTTTATCAGTATGTGGATATATTTGATTTAATATTCCACTTTTCAAGAAAGGTTTCTTCTAATTGTTCCATATATGTGATGTTGGCATCAGGGAGAATATCATACCATTTCCTAGCATTTTCATGAAGAGTGGCAGAGAAAAGTTTCATTGCTAAATATTTAGCATCATCACAGATAGGGCGGAGTTGAAAGAAAGCCCAAAAATTATCCATATGATCTTCGGCTCTAACCCCATCATTACCAATGAATCTTGGGATCCATTTTCATACCTCAGAGGAATTTGTCGAGGGTAACCCGAAATTTCACTCATATCCAAGGGTTTTAAATTAATTGGGTCACATTGAGAAGCCATGGTTGGATTTATCATTAGTGGAGTCGCCAGATAATACTTCTAGGGATTATCAAAGAGAAAATAGGGAATCACCCTGAGTGGATTCGCCAAGTAAGCTTTGAAAAGTGAAAGGCTTTGAGAAAAAGGCTTACCGAAAATTTTCCGTTCGAGGAAAATTAACTCAATGTTCCCTGACAATGATGCCAAAAATGTTATCGCACAATTTGTACTTGCCCCAAAGCCTAAGGAAAGTGGGAAGATAATGGCGTAACAAGGGGGTAATCATGTCACTATCACCTCAATAGGGTACCCCTTTCTATTTAGGATTAGGAAAAACCACTCCAAGGGAGACGTCCCAAGACCTAGGGGGTTTGAGGAAGGGAAAAGGACAAGGTAAACTAACCCTCTCTCTCTAGGTCACTCAAATCAGGTTGAATCACTAAGTTATGTCTTGAAGGATGAAGCAAAGATGAAGTAAAATGTACCTGCCCTTAACCAAGACAACAACAAACGATATGGTGGTTTACAAGCAACTAATGATATTGGTGCTTCAACAAGACAACAAAATTTCAACAAAATGCTTGTAAACAAGTGTATGCAGCAAATAATAAATGTATAACAACATTAAATAGAGTGATAACAACTGCAATATATTCCAAAAAATGCACTTGTAAAGACGCTATAATGAAAAATTTGAACACTTAAATGATAATTCTATGTCTTATGAAAAATTTGAACACGCAAATGAATATGATTATAACAACAGTTGTAACAACAACAACAAGATAAAAATGTCACAGTAGCAATATACCCTTCAGAAAATGTATTAAATGGCAATAAGATGTCACACTTTAACTTTTGATTGATAGTACTATGTCATACACAAATTCTAGAAAGGTCCAACTAGCAAATAAGCTTGAAAGGGATGCTAAAGGATGGTTGTAAAAAGAGTAATAATAACAACAAATAAGGTCAGTCTACTAAACTAAGTTAGTGTTAGTTGTAGTTAGTAAAAGGAGAAAGGTTTAAGGTTTGAGTGTTGGTTGATCTCTCAACGATGAGGAGGTGAAAACTAGTGCCTTTATGGGTCTATGGAGTCAAGATTCAACAACATTTAATTGGAGCAAACAACAACAATCATTATAATAATATAACTAAGGATGGACTTAGAGAGAGTATCACCTTAAGTCTCTCTAGAATCCAAACTTTGAGAAGGTGAGGTGACTAGGGTGTAGGCTCTTCTAGGACCTAGCACCTCCTTCTCCTTAGATTATTAAGAATTATATTTTAATGAAACATAATTGATCAAGGCTTCTAAAGTGCTAGAACTTTAGGGATTTAGGAGCTTGACAATGTAAATCACCTTTAGCAAAGACTAGCAAATATAGAGCAAAGAAGTAATACCTTAAGTTCTTCACTCCTAGGATTTACTAAGTATGCAATTTCATAATCGGTATCATGAGCAAACAAACATACAATAACCATTCAAATGAAATGACAAAATGCAGATTTTCTTACTTCACCAAGAATAATAGTACCATAAAACCATAGATTTTCAAATGACTTCACCAAAAATGATGCAAGATGCATCCAAAATAGCCTCCAAGAAAAATTTCCTTTATAATTTCAGCCAACAACCCTAAGAGGGTGCCAATTTCAGACCTCCACTCTCCCAAGTGAAACTTATGATGAAAAATGAATGTAATTTTTGTTTATTTATACCAAATTAGGCCAAAATTAAATTCAAAATTGTTGGGCCAACCTGGCCAATTTGTTACAAAAATTAAATTTTGACAAAATAAAATCAATTTTCATCTAAAGACCCTCTTAAGGGTGATGTCATTCCCTTCTAGGGTGACGTTGGGCCTCCATGATGAAACGTTGGGCACATGAAGTGAAACATTGGGCCTCCAAAGGCCAAAATCCTTGCCCTCACATGCCAATAACCTCAAAACTTCCCCCAAGGTGACAAACCTAGCAAGTAGATGACATCCAAGGATACATAGGTGACATATAAGGCCTTCAAAGCCCAATGTTCAGGTGGGAACAGAACAATCCCCTGGGTCTAGGTCCACCAAAGTGCCTCCATAGGAAACATCCTTCCTTCTTTTGGTGCAAGCCTTCAATCTCTTCTTCCACTCGGTTGGGGTTTTAGCGTACATCTGTGGTCTTTGAGCCCTCATGAAGGTTCGAGCTAATCATTCCCTCATGTGCACCTTTCCACCAAGAAAGGTCCTGCAGAGACAACAAGTATGCCCTCTAAGGGTTCATAAGTCACAAGGATCATAGCATGTAAATCACATCCAATAATTAAATCACCCGAACATGTGCATTAAATCCCCCTTAACCCCAAACAAATGATCAAATACGTTATGCAATTTGACAAGTTTAGGTTTAGAGAGGGTCTCAGGGTTTCCTATTGGGATAATACCCCTTAATTTTGGGGCGTTTCCCAGGTGAATTCTGGTCCAAGTCATGCAAGTGTATGAGGTGGCATGGGGTAAATATTTGGGAAAGGGGTGCATGTGATAACAAGGAAATGTATAATATTACACATGGGTGTCTTTGTGGAGGGTAAGTTTCACCTCATCACGGATGCAACCATTTCCTATCCCATTCATTTCCATTTTTTATTAGCTTTCTTTCTTTTGATCTTTTACTCTTGTGCTACAAGGGAATAGTTGAGGGCTAGTGTCCTGGCTTGTTGACCAGAGGTGACAATGTCATCCACAAATCAGTTCATATAAATGAAAAGGATGGCTCGTGATGATACCCCCTTTATCATGGCTATGTAACGAAGAGACATTACCCTGGCTTGGTCACTAGATAGGTGGTAATTTCATACCGCTACATGTCCATGGTCATAATAGGTTGGATCATGATGAGACCTCCTATCCATCAACTAATACCTTGAGTGTTCACATTTTCTTGTGGGTCCCCTTTTCTTATTGAGAATCTTTTCACTGTGACACAGACCCCTCCCCAGACCCGCAGGTCAGGATCCGCACAGGATCTTCTCCTTTCGGCCCGAGAGCTCGACTGGCTCTTCTATTTCCCTTTCGGAAAATCTACCCACAACAACACCTTGAGAAAATTTCCTCTTTTATTTCGGGATATCAGACTTCACAATTTCGTTAATCTCGTGGTCGAGTGCCTTACCTCTTCGACCTCTGAAACCCAAAATGCCAACACTTGACCTTTTCCCGATGTCAATTTCAGATTTTGGGCTTTCACGAATTCGGGAGTTGCGATGTCATGCAACTCTTCTCCTCGACTCTCGAACTTCCGATTCCCAATTTTCCAAAATATAGATGTCCCGGTCTCCCTTTTCTCTTCACGATTTCAGGGTTTCAACCATCGAAATGCACTTTTACTATACCCTCAAGATTCCTAAACCTTCGAATCTTGAAATTTTGAAACTCTAAGGTTCTTCTTTCAAGGAGACCAACGGCTATGAACTCTCCCTTGATCCAACGGTCAACGCAATTTCGCATACCGATAATTCAATATGCTAACACTTAAATTCTCTGTCCTCTCCACCTTCCAATCTCTGAAGTTCCGAAATACCGAAATGGTACTTCTCCTTATTGTTTTCCACAAACCTCGACAAGAATCCTTTCGGACTTCGGGTACTTGATGTGTCAAGACCCAAACTTGCAACTTAGACTTCCGAAGTCCAAAACTCTGAAATAATCTGACGGCCCCGGAAATCTTGAACAATGGTTGACATTAACCTAGGCTATCCAAAGGATGGCTCTGTCCTAACCATTATCCCTCATGGAGCATTTTGGAATACACAATTGATTGCCTTTGAATAATAATCCATCCTGGATCATATATTCAGCCCATTGAATTCTATCTCTGAGAACTAGATTCTTAGATGCCTTGTACACCTCTTTGAAATCTGGATCATCCTTGTACATGTCCTTGATATTATCAAAACCCAATGTTTTTACTCTGAACTCTTGCATAAGTAAACATTTCCTGCTCAAAGCATCAACAACTTTGTTAGCAGTTCCAGAAATATGTTTAATTACAAAAGTAAAATTCTGCATGTATTCAACCCATTTTGCATGCTTCTTGTTCAATTTATCCTGCTGAGTTACAAATTGTAAGGCATGATTATCACTATACAAAACGAACTCTTTAGGAATCAAGTAGTGCCTCCACTTCTTCAGTGCTTGTATGACCTCATAAAACTCTTTTTCATACGTGGAGTATTTAACCTTCACCTCATTCAGTTTCTCACTGAAGTATGCAACTAGCCTGTCATCTTGACTCAAAACCGCTCCAATTGCAAATCCACTAGCGTCACACCTGACCTGAAACGTCTTACTAAAATTTGGCAACACCAGAATTGGTTGTTCAGTAATATTTTTCTTTAACAAGTTGAATATTTTCTGTACTTCTTCTGTCCAGTGAAAATATTTATGTCTTTTCTTCATTATGTCCATCATCGGTGCGCTAATTCCACTGAGATTTCTGATAAAATTCTAGTAGAAAATAGCCAATCCATGAAAACTTCTAACTTCAAATGTACTCTTTGGCGATGGCCAATTCTTAATCACCTCCACTTTATCTGGATCCATCTTCAACTTATATGCAGAAATAAAAAACCCCAAATAAATGAGCTCTGTCTTCATGAATGAGGATTTCTTCATATTTATCAGCAGCTTCTCTTGCTGTAGCCTCTTCATCACTGTAGCCAAATGCTTCAAGTGCTCTGTTTCTGTTCTACTAAAAATCAGTATGTCGTCAAGGTACACAATGATGAATTTTCTAATGAAATCCTTCAAGACTTCATTCATCAATCTCATGAAAGTACTAGGCGTGCTCGTTAAGCCAAACGGCATAACAAGCCATTCATACAACCCCTCATTCGTCTTGAATGTTGTCTTCCATTCATCACCTTATCTCATGCAAATTTGATTATATCCGCTTTTCAAATCTATATTTGAAAAGAATCCTGCCCCACTCAAGTAGTCCATCAAATTGTCCATTCTTGGCAATGGAAATCTATACCTGATGGTAATCTTGTTGATCGCTCTTGAGTCTGTACACATCCTCTAGCCTCCATCTTTCTTTGGACTAAGCACCATTGGAACAACACATGGACTGAAGCTTTCCCTAACCAATCCTTTGTCCATTAAGTCCTAGAATTGTATTTTGACCTCCTCATTCTCCTGCGGCGTCAATATGTACGCAAATTTGTTTGGTAAACTAGCTCCAGGTATAAGATCGATGTGATGACTTATACTCCTGATAGGTGGCAATGAACGGGGTAGTTCATCCACTACTATATCAGCAAACTCTTCCAGTAGCTGTTGGATTTCTTCTGGTAAATCATCCACTCTTGTGCTGGTCAAAACAATTCTAGGTTTCTTGACCACAATGAATTGTGGATCTTCCTTCTTCTTAACCTCCTTAAGAAGTTCCTTCCCACTCATGAGAAGTACAATGTTGCTTACTTTTGGTTTCACTTCTTTATCCTTAATTGACAATAACATGTGAGTTCTCCCATTCTTCTCTAGGGTGTATGTGTTCTTACTCCCATCATGAATCACATTCCTGTAATATTTCCATGGTCTACCCAGCAATAGATGACAAACATCCATGGGAATGACATCACATAGTATTTCATCCTTATATCCTCCTATTTTAAATTCAACTAAACATTGTTTAGTGACATTTACCTGATGCCCTTTTTGTAGCCACGAAACTCAGTATGGACTTGGATGGTCAATAGTCTCCAGCTCCAACTTTTCTACCATCTCCGTAGAAACGAGATTGTCCATGCTACCATTGTCCATGATAAATTTGCATACCTTGTCTTTGGTCTTGCAAGCAGTTCGAAAAAGACTGTTCCTTTGCACTGGATTCTCCACCTCCTTTTCTGGCGTTAAGAGAACCTTTCTCATCACCAATGATCTTCCACCTTCAGCATCCTCTGCCTCAACATTCTGCCTTTGTGCTTCAGCAATTTGAGTCTCACCACCTTTTTTCTTCTTATCTAGACATTCATAAGACTTATGCCCATTCTTTTCGCATGTGAAACATTTTACTACTCCACCTCTGCCTCTTCCTCTTCCTCTAGTGTGAGGAAAAGTGTTGTTATCTACATACTGTCCTCTCTATGAGCTTCCACCTCTCTCAGTTTGAGGTTGAGGTTTTTTCCAGTCCTCTTTAGGTTTCAGATTCCTATCATGGGCAACTGGTTTTCCCCTGGCTTGAATTCTACCTCGGCCTCTTTGACTCTGTTTTTGGCTCATCTTCTCTTCATCCTTTAGAGCCATCTGATAAGCATCTTCCACCGTTCGGATGGTCATCATGCTCATCTCATCTTGAATTTCATATCCCAGACCATTCATGTACTTGACAACCTTTTCATCATCGCTTTCCCAATGACCTGCTCTAATGTTCAGCCTGTAGAATTCTTCAGTGTAGTCCTTCACTGACATCAACTTCTGTCTCAAATTCTGCATTCTTCGAAACAATGTAATTTGATAATCCTTGGGTATGAATTTTTCTTTTAGCTTCGCAATCATTCAGTCCCAACTCTTGATTTTCTGCTTGCCTTTGCAGCGTCTATCAGCTTGTAGTTCATCCCACCATAATGTTGCATGTCCTTTAAGTCTTTTGAAAACATGTTTAACCTTTTTGTCTTCCTCGACATATTCATAGTCAAAATACATGTCCAAAGCTCTAATCCAATCTAGAAGCTCTTCAACATATATGTTTCCCTCATATACTGGGATGTCCATTTTTTCCCTGGCACCCATCCTTGCAACATCCCTGAGTAGGCATTCATTTGCTGCATCCTCTACTGCAACTTCTTCTCCTTCATGTTCGACTTCATTTTCACTTTCGGAATCACTGAGATCCCCAGCACCGACTGTGCACCTCTGTGCTATTTCCATAGCATCCATCCTAGAACATAAGTCACGCACATCTCTTGCCCCTGGTGGATCAGGTAATTGCTTTGCCCTTCTTCTTGGCATTTCCCTTTCCTCTGGTGGATCAGGTGTTTTTCTATTTCTTATTCTCGGTGGCATGATTGTAAAGTTCCTTTTTTTTTGTCCTTCTACAGAAAGCAAAGAAATATTTATGAGCTTTGATACCACAACTAACACATACCCCTCCCCAAACCTGTAGGTTGGGATCCGCACAGGATCTTCCCCTTTTGGCCCAAGAGCTTGACTAGCTCTTCTATTTCCCTTTCGGGAAATCTACCCACAACAACACCTTGAGAAAATTTCCTCTTTTATTTCAGGATATAAAACTTCACGATTTCACGAATCCTATGGTCGAGCACCTTACCTCTTCGACCTTCAAAACCCAAAATGTCAACACTTGACCTTTTGTTGATGTCAATTTTGTCTTTTCAACTTTCACAAATTTGAGAGTTGTGATGTCATGCAACTCTTCCCCTCGACTCCCGAACTTCCTATTCTCGATTTGCCGAAATACAGATGTCCCAGTCTCCCTTTTCTCTTCGTGATTTTGGGGTTTCAACCACCGAAATGCACTTTTACTATACCCTCGGGATTCCCGAACCTTTTGTTATCACTCCAGGAAACTCTCCTAGGCTGTAAGTCAGAGATGCCTGGTAACTTAATCTTTTTGGAAACAATTTTCTTAATAATTGATGTGGTTTTTTTGGATCAAGATGAATATCTAGGGACTGGACTGTGTCTTTAAGACTGTCTAGAAATATCAAATATCACAAGGCCTTCTAGGAATGCAATCAGACAAGGGTTGATCAAATAGAATAGAAGATAGTTGTTGAACTAGATTATACTTATGTAAAATAGTAAGCACAATGGGTTTAATAACTAAGAGAATAACTTATGATTCTTAACTTAATCAATCAATTAGTGATATGACAGTCACATGTAGATTGAATAAGTGCCAACAAACAAAACCTTCACTCATAAGATATCATAGAACATAAAAGAAAGGTCTGAAAACACAGATGAAGGAAGCTTGCAATGTTTCATATATTAAGAATGAGTCTTCGTTACAGTAGCAGCATGTAGAACCCAAAATCGAACCCTTAGTTCCTACTCTAACTTCAGCTTTATAGCTTTACAATGCAGTTCTGAGATCCTAAAAACGTAGATCAAATATGCTAAAGATAGAAAGTCAAAATTCAGTTTGCCAAAGATATGGAATGATCCCTAAAAATGAGGTCAATCCCAGATTTCATGGTCTTGATCTCTTGTAGAGTCATGGTGCAGTGCAGAATAGCCTTCCAAGGCTGGGTGATGACTCCTCCAAGAGATACAAATTTGAATTTGTTGAGATAGGCAGAAAATCCAATCTGTTTCCACCAAAATAGGTCTGTTTCCACCAAAATAGGTGCCAAAACCAACTTGGCCACCTTTTCTAATCCTTATATACCAAAAATGAATCTTGAAACTGAATACATAATTCATCATCTATCCATCATGAGTGTTTTCAAAAGATTTGGATCAGAAAAACCTCGATCTGTGCAAAAATTCGATCATTCTGGTAGTGACAGGATTTCGGTGGTTAAACCAGAAAGCTGCTGAGTGAATTATCTACCGAAAGCCCTGTTTTTGGTGGTTAATGAACAGTCGTCCTGTTCTCCTAAACCACCGAAAGTTCTGTTTAGAGAAACATTTCAAAAATGCAAAAATGCATTACATCTTAGCTTCCAAACTCTTCAAGGGTGTTCTTTTGGGACCTCTTTGTTCTCTATTTGCTGCCTTGAAATCTGTAAATATTTCTTCTATACCTACAGTTTCAGCTGCATTTTCCTTTGTAGAGGTCTCTTCGGTAGTCCATGGTGGAGACCGGATACTTTCATTATGGAATCTTTCAGAATTGACATGATTCTCATTTATCTGAGATCTTGAAACCTCTCTCACATGGTCTAGATCTTGTATTCCTCTTTGGACCTTAATTTGGACTTTTTAAGAGTACAAAATTCAAGCTACTGTTCTATGAGAGCCTTCCACTGGTGCCATTGCATTTTCAATTTTGGCTAATACAAAATGCAGCTTCAAAGAAAGTAGATGCAATTTCTCTACTTCATAATTTTTAGCAACATTCATTGAATGGCCTCCCACAAAGAAATCATTGAAAATGATGTCTTTTTCCACTGTATTATTTTGGTCCTTACATCCCCATGTGTCCTGAAGCAGTGAA
>CBVK0100357948.1:0-12637 GCA_900067695.1 Picea abies | reverse complement strand
TATGATTTAGCGTACCTGATGACTCCACCACCGTGGATTGATGTTCGGCCTGGCGATTATTAACCGCTACGTAAATCTGGTGGCTGCTACTTTCTCTTCCCATCGGTGCCTTTCCTTATCTATGCACAAACCCTGATTGTAACTCTGGGCAGTCGCGTTGGTAATGGGGTCATCCACACCCCCAACAAGTAACATGAGATTGAACCTGTGCATTGTTATGTGACTGCCTCTGAAATGATTTCCTTCCCCTGGAACCCCTACCCCTACTAGTTGTTCCCTGAGATGGTCGTGGACCTGTCTGCACCGTTGGCGATGAACGAGATGCTGTACTCGCTGCCATTGAAATCCTTACAGCTACTGTCCTTGGCATGACTCTGTTACCATATGGCGATGGCCATGAGCCCCCTCCCCTAGGAAATGTCCTTGGGGCCTTCCTTATGAATCCAGGGCAATGCGGAAATGTCAGTCTTGTACCCCTGGTTAAGTTCATGTGTTCCTCTGCATAACACACATTTTCCACTACTTCCGCTACAGAAGATGGTTTCCACATCCACACCATAGCTCTTATCTTAGGGTTCAATCCATAGACGAAGTGCTCTGCCTGTCGTTGATCATTATCCATATACGAAACATATTTGACCAGTTCCATATATCTGATCTCATATTCTTCTATAGTTCTGTTTCCCTGTACTAAGGCATGAAATGCCCCTACCTGTTGTTCCTCATAGTATGCTGGTAGATATTTCCTTCGGAACCTCTCCTCGAAAAGTTCCCAAGACACTGTGTCTAGGGTAAGGTGCAGTTGTCTTTCCAGGTTGCCCCACTAGTTCAAGGCGTTGTCTCTTAACTGAAAAATGGCAATCTTTGCCTTTGAGTTGGATGCATAGTCCCTTAAGGAAAAACACCTTGTCATGCCTTCCAACCATGCTTCCGCGCGTTCACTGGTGCGACCCCCGACAAACTCTGGAAGTTTGATCTTCTGCAATTCTTGCGTGATGTATTCAGGTGGAGGTCCTCCCCCTGAATCCCTTGACACTTCTGGATTACCCATTCCAGACGGTGGGGGTTCCACTTCAGTCCCTACCAGTTGTCGCCCCTTTAAAGTCTCGTTAATGGCTTCCAATGAGCACAGTATGAGGGCTAGTTTGGGTGATGGTGGTGGTGGCACTGGCGGTGTTGGCGGTGCTTGCGACGATGCTTCCCTACATCGATTCCCTCGAGTCCTGACCATCCTGTATGCTTTGACCTGCATCAACCAAAGTTGTCAGGGTGAGTTCCAGGATGTTTCAAATTGGTACTACTCAAACTAGAAACAGGATTAGGCGTAAGTTTTCTTTACTTGTCTGTAAACAGACATTACTCCTTTAGGGGATTGTCTAGGTTAGGGTTAGGATTAAGCATCTAAGCTTGATTTCTTCGCCCCTACAAAAATAACTATTGGTTCCCTTGCCCTGTAGCTACGCTAGCCTTGCGCCTTACTCGCCACTTCCTATGCTTACTCTCCTAGTGCATATGTCGCCTCCTTCCCGCTTGTCCTAGTCTAAGCCCTTTTAACTTTTAGCTTACAACTTGATTAAAGTGACTTCCGACCGTATGTTTATTAATTTACGTCGAAAGGTGTACATCTATTGACAATGGGCACAATTAATGATCTTTTAATCTTATTTAACCTTAAACCCTTATCTGATGGCTATGCATTGAAGATGCTGGCATATTCTTAGTCTTCCGCCAAAATCAATGGGTTAGATTTATTGTTCATAACTTTCTTGCATTTATCAAGGCATCTATTCACATGTTTAATTTTTAACATTTACCTAATCACATTAAAAAAAATTACTGTAAGGATATATAATTACCCCATTTAAATGATTAAATAGGATTAAACCATAGAATCTAAATAATTGTCCATAACTGCCAGCCACGTTTTGGCGTTCACCAGCACTATGTACCTTTCGGCGTTAACCATCTGCCAACCACTTTGCGGTTGTGCTAGTTTATTAAAAACTAATAATCTAGACTAAACTTAATCCTAAGCTTCAATCGCCTTAATCAATCACACATACATTTTTTTTTCAAGGCACATACATGGTGCGTTGGTGTTTGGTTGTTCCTTAAGGCTTAGGTACTAGGTGGTCGCGGGTTCAAAACCCCGTGCTTTGGCAGGAAGCCCATGTGCCCACTTATTCTTACAATACCCTACACCCGTCTCTTTGAACCCTACGTGTCCTTCCTCTGCCGCCTCTCGCCTCTTTCCTCGGCTCTTGGCGTTGCTGTTGGTCTGGTTGTGGCTTTGTGCATGGCGGTGGCTGGTGTTTCTCAAGGTTTTTGTGAGTATTTTCATGCTCAGAATAGGTAATTTCATGTCCCTTTAAGTGCCAGTCCCAACAATTGAAACAACTGCATCCGAATCGTTAGACTAATTAATGGAAGTCCCTTCCTTGCAGTAGTAGTTTGATTGCTGCATCCTTTTTCTTCCTGGGAATGCGAGTCTGTTTTCTGTGGACTTTGGCATACGGATGGAGAACTTGTTTTAACACATTATCCATTCACAAGAGAAGGGAAGCAGCAATGGAGGTCGCATCACTTTCTACAGACATGGCGATCCATGGCACTATTTTGGTAAGAACCCCTGAGTCTTTCGTATTCATGTAAACGATAGTGCATGGAGATACTCATTATGTCAATGTTGGTATTCTCTATAAATGTAATAAGCTAAATTGTATATATATATTTCTAGAAACTTGGAAATATGTAATTTGATTTAGCATTGATAAGACATTTTTAGTTTTCATAATCCTAGAAGTGGTTTATTTGTAACTTGATGGTATTTATTAAGGCAATTTCTTATATAATTGGCAATCAACTCTAAATTTGTTGTTTTTGAACAAGAATTGTTTTGTATTTAGATATCATTGAAGGATCTCATTCCTAATTCTCCCTTATTTTCTTGCAATAGAATTGTTGTGTATCATCGTTGATCTGTAATATCATCCTTGAGATTGAAAATTTAAATGATATCAGCATTTGATCTTCACTTCATACTGGAGAAAGAAATTAGTTTAAAGTGGTATCATCGTTTGATCTACAACGTTATTGGGAAATTTAAAACTTATTGGTATCATCGCTTGATCTCCAATATCATTATGGAGATCTACTATTCAACTGGTAACATCGTTTTCGATTAAAATCGTTAGAAGGGAGAATGGGGCTGTGGCTGGAACTCGGTTCAGCGATAGGGTCCGTGTCTTTTAGCCTTGATTTATTGGTTTAAAAAAAAGTATTTCCTACTGTATTTTTCTAAACGAATTGACCAACTCCGATTTACGGTTGTTTAATGTAGAGATTTTTAAAATTTGAGATTGGGTCTTCGGTGAAACTCTGTGTGAATTGGGTGTGACAGTTAGTGTACTAGTTTTTGTATCTCTCCATCCATTCGACTCATTAGTGTTGTAGGTAGGAAGCTTCCAGATCGAATTCCAGACGCAGGTGATCTAGATGGAGATTGAACCCCATTAGTAGAGAATCAACAGAGCATGTTAATTAGTGTTAATTAGTTTTACTCCATTATAGATTGATATTGGCGCAAATACCCAGTTGAGATCGAAGCCCACCCATAATAGATCAGGAATTTACGTGAATCTTTGTGCCGTACTAAATTTGTGGATTGTGATTTGAAGATTTTGTTGTTCACGATGCATTTTCTTTTACGGTCTTGATGCTTTAAGTTGCGCAGGTTTATTCTCTTTTCACAGCTTAATGCTCCATGCCAGACTAAATTTGTGGGTTTTCATTTAATTTTTCACTTGTTCATGGTACATTTTCTTTCTATAGTCTTAAGGCTCTAAGCCATGCTATATCATTCTCTTAGCCACAACTTAATTCTATGTACTATGCTAAATTTGTGGATTTTCATTCGTCTTGTTCACAATACATATTCCTTCAACTGTTTTAATGCTCTGTGTTGCTCTACATTTATGAATTTTCATTCAAATTTATCTGTTCGTGAACTTCTTTCTAGTCTTACTGCCTTATGCCGGTGCTAAATTTGTGGATTTTGATTTAAATATCCTCTAGTTCAAAAACCTTCAATATTTTTTTTGAAAAACTTTGTAACAACCCTAGTAGTTAAAATTTGTGTTAAAATTCGTATTGCATTTTTTTATCAAAATTTTTGTGTTTTGTTTGCAGGTTAAGCGTGGCTGGAGTTGGAGCTGGGAACTTGGCCCTTAAGGCCCAAATTTATATTTACCCTAATACATTTATTTAGGTATTTACTATAACTAATAGGAGTATTTATTTAAATTTATGGGTGGGTAGGTAGGCCCTTGGTTCCAGATTTTGAACTAGGGCTCTGATACCATGTGTAATGACAACATTAATTTAAAAATCCATTAATTCTACAACATATAGTAAAATTCAAAAAAAATCTTTAATTGAGCACATTCGCATATAGATTTATCCACAATTAATAAAATTTTATAGCAAAATAAAACAATACACAATTTTAAATACCTGGGTCTGATGCTAACCCTCCGTTTGTTCGCTTGCCTGGTTGACCATTGCTACACTGTGTAAACACTGCCCAAAACCTTGTTCCACCCTGCCAACTAGGTCAACTTCCTAGCTCCAGGATATCGTATGGATATCCTGGCCCCCGTGCCCAAAACCTCCAGCAAACCGGTGCCTGTACGGATCCAATCCGACTCCAAAACTCAACTCCTCTCTGCAAATCCAAGAGAGCCCCAAAAATCAATCCCCCATCTCCTGTATAAATCTATCAATAGCTGATATTAATTACACCACCACTGAGAAATAAGGGTTAGCCATGGTGTATGCGTTACAAAATTTCTCGCCACTACTTGTTGGGCGGACACTTTAAAATGTTTACTGATCACTCTGCGCTTAAATATTTAGTCAACAAGCCAGTGTTGGGGGAAAGAATAAGCAGATGGCTTCTGCTATTTCAGGAATATGATTTTGAGATTATGGTTAAGCCAGGATGAATGAACAAAGGTCCTCACCACTTGTCGAGGTTGGAACATGGAGAAGAGCCTACTAAGTTGGAGGATACATTGTCGGATGCACAGTTGTTGGCCATTATAAAAATTGATGATCATTTTGCAGATATAGTCCAATTCCTGTCAATAGGAATGGAACCTAGTGACTATACAATTATTCAGAAGAAATAGTTGATAGTACGTGCTACATATTTTTCACTTATATCTAGAAAAATATACAAGATGGGACCTGGAGAGATATTGAGAAGGTGTGTTATGGAAGCAAAGTGACCATTGATCCTCATAGAAGCACATGAAGGCATCGAAGGAGGACACTACGTAGGGAAAGAAACAACGTGAAAGATTCTTAGGGATAGACTTTGGTGGCCTACTCTACATGAAGATGCTAAGGATTATTATAGAGCTTTCAATGCATGTCAAAGAGTTGGGAAGCCATCCAGAAGAGATGAAATTCCTTTAGCACCACAACTGACCCTACAAGCATTTGAGAAATGGGCCATTGACTTCGTGGGACCTATAAACCCACCAGGGAAGCACACAAGAGCTAGATACATAATCATTGCGACTGAGTATTTGACCAGATGGGCAAAAACAAGAGCATTTAAGGATTGCAGTGCAACTACAACATCTCGCTTCATATTTGATGATATCATAACTAGGTTTGGATGCCTGAAGATCCTTATGAGCGATCAAGGCACCCATTTCATAAATAAGACCATTGAAGCCTTGACTCTGGAATTTGAAGTTCACCATTAGAAGAGCACACCCTATCATCCACAAGAAAATGGGATAGTTGAAGCATTCAATAAAATTTTGGAGACAACGCTGATAAAGATATGCAGTGTGAATAGGGATGACTGGGATTTGAGAGTACTAGTAGTATTGTGGGCCTATAGAACCACTTGTAAGAAATTGACCATGCAGACCCCCTTCAAATTGGTTTATGGTCTAGAAGCATTTGTACCCATGGAATATTTGGTTCCTAGTCTGAGAATTGCAGCCTTTATAGATATGGATGACACTGGTGCTGTGCAAGAGAGGCTTGTGCAGTTGGTCGAACTGGAAGAAGACAGATTTATTGTAGGATTTCACCAACATGTTCAAAAAGCAAGAGAGAAGGCCTACCATGACAGACACATCAAAAAGAAGGAATTTAAGCAAGGTGATTTGGTATTGGCATATGGAAGTAAGTTCATGAAGCATCCAGGAAAGTTCAGAACGCATTGGCTTGGGTCCTATGAGGTTTCCTAGGTTACAGAAGGAGGAGTTGAGCAGTTGAAGACTTTGAATGGAGAATGGAAGGAGGGATTAGTGAATGGTAGCCAATTGAAATTGTATTGTGACAACCAACTGCCTTGCATCTCCCATTAAAAGAAAAAGGAAAAGGGTCTAGGTACCAGGTGTAGTTGAAATTAGATACCAGACACAAAAAAGACAGTCTGCATAAGGAAGGAAGGGAGGACTAGAGCTGGAAGCACAAGCTGCCCTACACAGTCTGAAGTCACAGTAAAAAAAAAGGATCATATCTGAAGTGCCTCAGGACGAGTCACAGGTGAGTTTTGGGGGCCTATTGGCCCTTGGTTATGGAAGCAAGCGAAGATCAAGGAAGAAAAGGCGAAATACAAACTGCGCGGAAGACATGGTGACTGATACTAGGTCGAAGTGAGCAAAAGAGAAGAAAAGACGGAGAAAAGTAAGAAAAAACAAGTCATTGGATGAGAATATTGAGGATGATAGATCAACAAGGATGACTGATCATGGACAACTCAACAAGCAAAAAAATCCACTGTTGGATGCTTGGGAGCACCATGCGAGAAGGAAGGAAAGATAAGCTAGAGAAGCCCTAAAAACGCGGGTCAAGTTGACCTAGGGTTTTAGACACCTAATGTTTTGGTATCTAGGGTTTTAACACTTAGGTTTTAACCTAAGGGTGTCCGAGAACTATTGTAATGTATAAATAGATGTCTAAAGGACCTAGGATGGGTTGTTGTTGGTATTGTGGGTTCTAGTGCTATTATTGGCATGAGTGAATATTGTTGTGTGAGAGAGAAGTGCTTGGTGTAAGAGCCTTCTGGCATTGTAAGATCTTCAGTTGGGTGCGGAGATCAGTGATGCAGTTGGGTGTGGAGGAAGGGTATATACAAAGAGGAGAAGAAAGAAGATCTGCTAGCTAAGAGCACATAAAAGAACTGTATGCTTCATATTAATATATTATAAAGCACAGTTCTGTGGACGTATCCCTAGAGATATGGTGAACCACGTATATCTTGTGTTGTGTGTGATTGATGCTATGTTCTTTCTCATTTGATATACTGCTATTGCATTATTGTGTTAGATCTGATAGATAGTTGTGCAGAGTAGATCTGAGATGGTAAGTGATATATAAATGTTGTATTGTTCTTGTATTGGATCCACTTGGTATTCCCTTTGGTTGTAGACATCTCTGTCCTGCAACCCCCTCATAGCTACTTTGGGTGAGACTACATCTGCCTCACAGGTGTTGCCGAAAGGGCCAGTAGTTAGGGATTGTTGGTACACTCTTGGAGTTGAACCCTGGGTCTGCCCCTGTGCCAACAATAAGCTTCCTTTGATTTGTTTTAATTGTGATGGTATTGGTCATTTTTCTAACAAATTTCCTCATAAGAAAAAGAGAAATGATGAAGGTTACTCAAATATAAAACAAACATATAAAGGTAAGAGAACCAAAAAGAAATTTTTCAATAAAATCTTATGCACCAAAGAAGACATCTCATCATCAGATGAAGATGAAGTTAGTGAGAGTGAGATAGAAAAAGTTCTATTCATGGCAGTAGAATACTCTGATAAAGAAGTCTCTGAAGAAGAATATCAAGAGGTCGAACAAGAATATGAAGAGGACAAAAAATAATATGAAGAGGCAGAAGTTGACTAAAGAGAAGAATTGTTGTGTTCCATAGAAGTTATCATAAGACAAAAGAAGAAAAAAAGAAAACTACAAAGGGAACTAGACAGGAAAGAAGAGACTCAGGAATTAGAACAAATGATCACAAATTTGAAGGTTCAAATTGAAGAATATAAAAGAATTGAAGAAGCACTCAAAGAACAACTAGAAGGAAGATACATGATCATTGGAAATTTGAAAGCATAAATTGTCACATTAAGGAAGGATCTTCAAAATAAGAATATGCAGAATAGCTCAAAAGTTTTGAATGACATTATCAACATTCAAAAACCTCATCATGAAAAGTCTGGACTTGGATACAATTAGACATAAAAGGGATAAAGCTCCAAAATAACAGAACAATAAACATATCCAAAAAGCTATGCAAAAACAATCAAAGGGGATAGAAAGGTCTACAAATAAAATTATAGGGACACTCCTCCACCGAGAAGATTCATATTTCAGAAGCAATGACTGACAGAAATAGATAGGCCTCAAGAAGAAGAATGACTCATAAGAGTACCTCCTTTAAGAATATCTTCAACTCTCAGGTATCAAACTATATTTTTTGGTTTATGTTATGCATGCAATAATTTTGGACATAAATATGTGAATTGCAGAGATAACAACAGGAACATAAACAACTTTTAAATTCATACACAAAAGGGTTATCCAAGAAGGCCTGGTGAGACACAGAGAAGAAGTTACAACATGTTTAAATCTTTGAGCACTGAAGTGGAATGCTACAAATGTAACAACTTTGGACACATGGCCAAAGATTGCAGAATGATAGTCCCTCCTAGAGAACCACAATAGAACAACAACATTCATAGATAGGAACCTCAGAAAAGGACATGGATAAGAAAGAATAATCAATATATCAATGAAGAATGCACACTTGCTCTACAAGCTAAGCAGAAGAAACATGGTTGGTATGTTGACAGTGGTAGTTAAAAACACATGATAGGTGATAGAGACATGTTTCTTACATTAAGAAAGGAAATAGATGGATCAGTCTCCTTCAAAAATGATGATTCAACTAAAATCATTTGAAAAGACACAGTTAGAATTGGGAACAAGAATACCAAGGGAGAAAATGTTCTACTAGTAGAAGATATGAAACATAATATTCTAAGTGTGTAGAAAATGTGTGACCGAGGTCATAAAGTTACTTTTGATTCAAAAAAGTGCGAGATAAGAAAAGAAGGTTTAGGGAAATGGATTGCAACAACTGCAAGAACTTCAAGCAACATATATGTATTAAGTGAAATTGGAAATGAAAAGTGTTTCCTAGGAAATGGAGATGAAAGTTGGCTATGGAACGGAAGAATAGGTTACATACATTTTGATAACCTTATCAAAGTCAGCAAAAGGGAAGCAGTTAGAGAAATTCCCCATATCACGAAACCAACCAACACTTTATGCAAGCATTATCAACAAGGAAAGTAAACAAATACCAGATTTAAATCAAAAGAATATTCAATGACAAGACCACTAGAAATTGTGCATACTGATCTAGTTAGACCAACAACAACAAAGGGTTTAAAAGGTGAGAAATACTTTATGTTATTAGTTGATGATTATAGAAGAATGACTATAGTTTTGTTTCTCAGGAATAAGTCAGAAGCTTTTGAAAACTTTAAGGTCTACAAGGAAATGGTTGAAAATGAAATGGATTCAAAAATCAAATGCTTGAGATTTGATAATGGAGCATAGTTCACTTCAAAGGAATTTATGGACTATTGCAGCAGGCATGGAATAAAAAGGAAATTCTTCATTGTTAGGACACCTCAACAGAATGAGGTTGTTGAAAGAAAGAATACGACAATACAGGGAATGGCTCGAACAATGCTAATGGATTCCAAATTGACAAATATATTTTGGACATAGGAAGTGCATACAAAAATTCACATTCAAAACAAAGTTATGCTCAGAAACAACACTGACAAAAATCGCTATGAGGTATGGAAAGGAAGACCAACAAATGTGAAGAACTTCAGAGTTTTTGGAAGCAAATGCTACCTCAAAAGAGAAGATGGCAAAATGGGAAAGTTTGACTCTCGTGTGGACAAAGGAGTACTTGTTGGTTTTTCAAGTACAAGGAAAGCATACAAGTGTTAGAACCTGATATTGAACAAAGTTGTGGAAAGCATCAACGTAACAATTGATGAAACAGGTAGAAAATAATTAAAGGAAGAAGAAAATGAATCAATGGAACAACTTTACAAAGAAGAAGAAGAATATGAAAAATAAGTAGAAGGGAAAGATGAAGAGGATCCGACAGAAGAAGAAGATCAAATTCAGTAAGTGCCTCCAAAGACACCTAGAAGACGAGTATAGAAGAATCATCCTTCATATTAGATTATCAAAAACAAAGATGCAGGAGTTGAGACTAGAAAAATAACTCATTCATCAGAACAAACACACCTAGCACTCTCATCTATGATTGAACTAACCTGCTTTGAAGAGGCCAACAAGGATGAATTTTGGAATAAGGCCATGGATGAAGAATTGGATCAAATAAAGAAAAATGACTTGGGAATTGGTTCCAAGACCAAAGGATAAGAATGTGACCAACACAAAGTGGGTATACAAGAATAAATTGAATGAAGGTGGACAGGTTACAAGGAAGAAAACTAGATTGGTATGTAAAGGATATGCACAGGTTGAAGGAATCGACTCTGAAGAGACATTTTCCCCAATTGCTAGAATGGAAGCAATCTGATTTCTTTTATCTTATGCTTGCCCCAAAAATATTAAAGTGTATCACATGGATGTAAAATCAACTTTTCTGAATGGGGAACTTGAAGAAGAAGTCTACATTGAATAACCAGAAGGATTTCAGTTGTCAGAGAACGCAAATTATTTGTGTAAATTAAAGAAGGCCTTGTATGGTCTAATACAGGCTCCTAGAGGATTGTACTCTAGAATGGATAAATATCTACAACAGACAGGGTTCAGAAAAGAAAGTGCTGAAAATAAACTCTACATCAAGGTAACTCAAGATAGTATTTTATTAATTGAAGTTTATGTTGATGATATTATTTTTGGAAGTACCGATGACAGCTTAAGACAAACATTTGCAAAGGACATGCATAATGAATTTGAAATGTCATTATTTGGAGAACTATCCTTCTTTCTGGGTCTTCAGATACGTCAAAGAAACCAAGGAATTTTTATTTCTCCAACCAAGTATATTAGAGAAATGATAAAGAGGTCCGGAATGGAAGATTGCAAACCAGTTATCACTCCCATGCAAACCAGTTGCAAGTTGAGAAAATATGATGATTCAAATTCTACAAATCAGAGGCAATACAGGTCAATAATTGGTAGCCTACTATATGTGACAACATCCAGACCAGATGTAATGCAGCTAGTTGGACAGGTGGCACATTTTCAAGGAACACCAAAGGAATCACATGTATTAGCAGTGAAGAAGGTTTTCAGATATCTCAAAGGAACATAAGAGTTTAGATTATGGTATCCAAAAGGAAAGGATCTATCACTTATTGCCTACACAGATGCAGATTTGGCAGGTTGCATTGATGACTGGTGAAGCACCAATGGAGCAGCATTCTACTTGGGTGAGTGTTTAGTATCTTGGCTAAGAAAGAAAAAATCATCAGTATCATTATCTACAGTCAAAGCAAAGTATATTGCAGCAGCAGGATGTTGTACTCAAGTTCTATGGATGAAACAAACTTTGACAGATATACAAGTTGAGTATTATGAGCCCATTCCAATCTATTGTGATAATACAAGCGCCATCGATATCTCAAAGAACCCGATGATGCACTCCAAGACGAAGCACATTCCAATAAAGTATCACTTTCTACGGGAACAGGTTGCAGAGAAGAACATCAGAGTTGAATATGTAGACACAAAAGAACAAGTGGCAGACGTCTTTTCAAAACTACTTCCAAGGGAAGCCTTTGAGTATTTTCACCAAAGACTCATAGTACTTTCTACTCTAAAATGAATTCTTTTGAATGCTTATTTTATATGTCTTAGATTTACATGAGGAAGCCCCATAAAGAGGACATTTCTAGTCGGGAGATCAGTTTTAGGAAGAGTTCAATCAAGGGGAGTATCGCCAAGGACAATTCAGTTAGGGGGAGCAGCCCCGGATGGAAAGGTACCTTTACCATTGATGAAAAGGGGGAGAGATTTATCAGATGTAGAGCACAGAGGCATGGTTCCAGAGGGAGCGATGGTCATAGGGGGAGCATGAGTGATATGACTTCAGTATTGCATCAGAGTGTTGCCATCAATGCTAAAGGGGGATATTTTTTATTAATTGGGTTGGTTTTGATTGATGTCAACCCTTGAAGAAAGTCTGGTAGTGAATTCTGATAGCACAAAGGTTTGAGTAATGGACCCAAGTTTGTTTGATGAATAATGGTATGAGTTTTGATATATTTTCAGGTAAGTCTATTACAGATAGATAGTACATGTCATGTCATTTCCGGTGGTATGTGAAATGTCACATAACTCCTCACGGTTAGATAGTTATGGCCATGTGAATTTGGAGAACCCTCATGAGCCATCTAGAAGCCCCAAAAGGTCCAAGTAGTCAAAGTGGTTGCAAAGAAGAAATTATTTAAATAATAAAGTAAAGTGATGAGTGTATTGTAAGTCAAAGTGGATATAAAAGAAATTATTTAAATAATAAAGTTAATGGAGAAATTACTAAGTGGAC
>CBVK0100357947.1:0-12638 GCA_900067695.1 Picea abies | reverse complement strand
AAAACCACCTAATATCATGTGGTCCCGGAAATATGTCGGCCCGGTGAAAATATGTCGGCCTGAAACCGACGAAAATATGTCGGCCCAATTTTTTTTATTCCCACTTTGTATTTCCTCTGGTTGTAGACACCTATGTCCTGCAACCCCCTATTTCTACTTCGGGTGAGACTTCATCTTCTTCACAGATGTTGCCAAACAGGCCATTAGTTAGGTCTTGTTGGTGCACTATTAGAGTTGAACCCTAGGTCTTCCCCCGTTCTAACAAGAAGTCTTAGTCGAATCACCATTGTCAATAAGGAATAAATCATATACAAAATTTTACAATTAAAAAATGGAGAATTATGAAGCTCAAGCTAAAGAGTGTTGGTTGATAAATGCGATCCCAATAAAGTGATCAAGAACATGATTTAAAATACAAGAAGTCCCTATCATGATAGAGAAAAATATAAAACAAACACTAACACTCATTCCAGCTAATAGATAGTCTAGATATCCCTTGTCGATCAATGAAATAAATTCCCTAACGAATCATGTTGACAAAGTATCTACATCATTCGAAGAACAGAGGAGGGTGCAAAGTTTAGTAGAATCCTTCATTGGCTAGGAAACCCGATTATGGGAAACCCATGGACCACAACTGCAAATGTAGAACATTGGTACCTTACACTTCATAGAGTTAGTTGCTTGAAAGAAGTTGTCATCACAAGTCAACATCCTGATTTTCAAACCCAGGTTCGATCTAATCGCTCAAACTGACCAATGTGAGAACAAGTAGAGAAGAGTCAGATACCGGGATGAAAGGGTATGGCCACACATGTTCCCTAATACACTAGATTACATACCGCATAAGTGGTATAAAATTGAAGAATCATGTGTACACACATTCAACTGGAATGAAATAATAAAAAAAATCATCAAGAATTTTGAATTCATCCTAAAGGAGGCACATTTTTGAGAGGCCACAAAAGAAATACATTTTTTCTCAAAAACACAAATCTCGATGAAATATAAAAGAGAGACAAAGGAAAATTTGACATAGGGTCGACATCAAATTGCAATTTTTTGTCGACACAAAATCAAGAAAATATAATGGCTCGTCAAATAGACATAGAAAACATAAGTTTTATGGTTCAAAGTTTTCAATGGAAGATAATTCATCCTGGAGTAAATAATTATGTAAAGACAGTTTATTTAGTATCCAAGGAAGAAAAGGAATATATAGAAAAATTAAACTTCCTTGTGAGTTACAATGAGGTTGTAGAAGGAGAATTCCAATTAGACGAATCCAAAGCACCTTAGTGGATGGATGCAAAAATTAAAACTAAGGAATTATACATATCATTAAATGTTCGACTGAAAAATAACGAGAATAGGTGACTATTGGTTGGACAAACAAAATATAGAGATAGTTTACCTATTGTGATAATATTAGGATGTTTTCACATGCAATTACAAAGACCTGAAATGATTGGTGCAAGAGATGGGGGAAATGAAAATCAACCTCATCCCAAAGTCCAATCCCATTGAAAAGCGACCATATAATCTAGAAAACAAGTATACACCCATATTTCAAAAAGATATAGAGTAAATTTTAGCTTCTGAAATCATATACCTTATTGAAAAGTTAGAATGGGAAAGTTTGATGGTTGTGCATCCTAGAAAACATGACCAGAAGAAACTAAGAATATGTGCCGACTTTTGGTGGTTAAACAAGATAACAATAACTAATCCATTCTTGACACCATTCGCTGAATGGTTAAACAAGATAACAATAACTAATCCATTCTTGACACCATTCGCTGAATAAATCATTAATGATGTATAAATAAATGAATGTTACTCTTTCATAGATGGATTCTCAGGTCACAACCAAGTACCAATTGTGAAGGAAGATCAGGGGAAAAAAACATTTTTCTCTTAATTTCAGTCATTTTCATACAAAGTAATGTTGTTTGGGCTCAAGAATGCTCCAATAGTATTCTCTCAGATAGTAGTCAAAGAATTTCAAAAATACATTTACCAAATAATGGTTGTGTACTTTGATGACTGGACCATTTACATCCTTGGTTGAAAGACCACATCCAATGGATATGAATGATGCTAGAACGATGAAAACAAATTCACTTGTCTCTAAATATCAAAATATGCATCTTTTCCACACCAATAGGTATGTTTTTTTGTCACATTGTATGCAAATATGGAATCAAGGTCGACATGGTCAAAAGAAAAGTTATTCTTGTCCTGAAGCCATGAATCAATCAAAAGCAAATAAAAAACTTACTTGGGCATATTGGATACTACATAAAATTTATTTGAAATTACTTTGATATAAATTTCGCAATCGACGAGCTACTAAAAAAATGAGTTGAATTACAATGGATCCAAGAATGAAATGAATCTTTTGATCTATTAATCATAAAACCAGTGGAAGCACCTATATTAAGATTTCTAGACTGGTCACGAATGTTTCATGTCCATGTCGACACATATAACATTTATGTCGACTCGGTGTTATCTTATCCATACCATGACATGGTCAATCACACCAATGCATATGCCAGTCAAAATATGAATAAAGTCAAAATAAATTATTCGACAATAGAATGAGAGGCTTTAGCAATGATATTCATCCTACAAAAATTTCAACATTATTTATTGGAAAATCAATTCATCTTCTTTAGTAACCATCAGGTGCTAAATTATTTAGTAAATAAGTTGGTTGATTAGGGAAAAATATGTCGATGGCTACTATTGTTATAAGAATTCTAATTTGAACTAGTATTCCAACCAGGAAAAATGAGCATTGACACAAACCATATATCTTGAATTCAGACAAGAGAAGGCTTGACTGGGATCAAGGATGACTTACTCAATGCACATATATTTTAGGTTGAATTTTCCCCAAGGAACTCAAAGAAATAGAAAACCCTTTAGAAGAGGGGAAGGATCCTGATGATATTCTATCTAACAAAAGGAATATCCTAACATTAAAATCAACACCATTTACTCTCATTAATAGGTATCTTTATAAGGTAGGCATTGATGATATTATGAGAAGATGCACAATGGAACATGAAAGAAAGGATATAATAAATGAAGTTCACATGGGCCCCACAGGAGGTCATTTTCAAGTCGACACAAAAGCTATAAAGATCCTTAAGTAGTTTTGTGGTGATTGACCTTACATAGGGACTTTTTAAAATAGGTGAATAAGTGTGACACATGTCATAGGATGGGTTGACCTCTATGGAAAAAATGAAATTCCATTATACTCGGTAAATCCTAGTTTACCATTTGAGATATTGGCTATCAAATTTGTCGGCACCTTCCTAAAGAGAGACAAAAGAAATGGGTTGAAGTACATCATCACAAAAATTGAATATATAACCAAACTGGAAGAGGAAGAACCACTCGAAGATTGTAAAAAAGAAACAGTTACCAAATTCATATATGAAAATATAGTAACCAAATTGGGTTGTCCCTTAAAAATAGTCAACGATCAAGGAACTATTTTTTTCAATGTTATAATTGACATATTACTTAAAACGTTATTTATCGACCACGAGAAGACAACTGCCTATCATCCACAGGCCAATGGATTTGTTGAGTCATTTAACAAACACAAAGTTTTAACAAAAAGATGTGGACTCAAAAGGGATCATTTGTAATATCCCCTTGTTGATCCCAATTGTAATTGTACATATAGGTTGTTGAGCCATGATATTTTGGGGTGAAAATGCCTTTGTATATTTACTTGGAGACCAGAGTGCCTGCATGGTTATTAGGCTAGTGAGACAGATGAAAAAGGGCCTGTAGGCATAACCTGTGTATTATGTAATCATAATTAGATAATGATAAAATCACACCATTACATGCAAAACAACTGTTGACTCCATGTTTTTCCTAATTTTTTCCTTCTCTAAATCTCTTTTTACACATGGATATTATACAATTTATACTTATATTATCTCTTTTTGAAGGTATTATCAGGTTTCTTCCATCGATTTTCTATGGATCAACATAAGGTCAAAAACGCAATCCAACCCTTCCCTCGATCTAGTCCTCAATCCAATCCTCGATCTGGTCCTCAGAGTGAAATAAAGTTGTGGGTTGGTATATCGATGGAATCTTCCTCACGAATATGAAACATGGGTTTTGTACCTGTTCGATCCCTCCAACTATAGAACTCATTACTTTGATTCAAATAGTTGCATTCGACCTCTATTTTGAGTGCATGAGTTGTTAAGAATATACTGTATGTTATTAAGTTTTATTGATTTTTTGTTGTAGGAGAGCATCGACCCTTTCAATGATTGACCTCTCAACTATGTCTAAAGACTCTATAAATATTGGAACTCTCTCTGAGACCAAAGAAGGATAATGATATAATCACTATTTTGAATTCTCCTCTGTAAAATCGTTTTTGTTGTTAATATAAGCTAATGTGTTGATCATGATTTTCAATTGAACTAGAGTAGTACCACGACTACCTGGGGGGATCACCAGTGGTTATTATTTCTTGTTTATTTGTTGTATCTTCATATTTGTGCATATAATGCTTTTGTGCAAGTTTCTTGCTGAAGTTGTGTTTTCTATGTAACTTACATGTTACTCATAGTTCTCTATACCTAAATAGTTAATTGTCCACTCTCTTACATCTAACATCTCTTATGCAGGTTGTGTTTTACTAAAGTGTATATTCTCATAGTCATCTAACTATTCAATTATATACAATATTTCTTTTCTCATTTTATAAACTGTAAGTTACTTTGTAGATTGGTCATTTAGGCAGTGTCTATAACAACCATCTATGCTTCATTAATCCATGGTTTTAAATTACTTCATGTAGGTATGCATAAATTATTAACTCTATATAGAATATTTCTAGTATTAGTTTGATAGGATAAGTGCTAGTTTCAAATATTTGTTGAACAATGTTTATAGACCATATTGATTATAAAAACATTTATTGACATTTCCTCAATGGAAAAGCTTTCCATAGACTGTCTTGTTTATACTTTGCATATCTTTGTAGAAATTAATATTGAATTGATTCCTCTTGAATTATCAATAGTGTTAATGTTCCATCATGATATAATTCACCATTGTAGAAATAACCATTAAATTTGAATGTCGTCATGATGTTGTTTACATTCATCCAATGAGGTTAGTGTAATGATGTGGTTTATTTTCTGTAGGGCAAGAGTAATTGTGAGTTTTTAAAGAGATGCTTTAAGAACATAGTTCATTATGAAGAAGTGATTTCGAAAGATAGCTTGTGTTTATTCAAGGATTGTCTGCTTATTCAAGAATCTCTTGCTTAGAGTAATAACCTCACTATTCATAGTTATAGACTGCTTCTAAAGAGTTGTTTACTTAGACTAATGAGCTCACTAATTATCATTATAGATTAATCTGTAAATTTAAATTAAATCTCATTGTTTAAATAGAGTCCAATTTATTTAGAATATCTTTCCAAAATAGAATTGTACATTGAAAATAGAATGCTAATCCTTAGGGTAAACCACTCTCTTGCCTAGTTAATTCACTTTCCATACCTCATAAGAAGTTAGTTTTCCTTTCTGCCTTGACTCATACTATGTCACAACTCTAAGTTTACTTACCGTGGTCGATAATTTAATTGAGGAAAATTAAGGTATATAGTTTACCCATCAACAACCCGACAAAAGAGTAAGAGGGATAAACTTGACTGGAGTGGGAAAAGAGGATAAGAGTCTTAGGTTAAGGGGCTCATCCAAAGGGGCTTAAGAAAATATAATATTTTAATAATATTTTTTAAAACCTAATTTATGGATATATATAGATTATTTTATCATAAGTTCCCAAGAGGAAGGAACAAATTACCAAGTGGGTTAAATGTGGTTTCATGGAGTGACACGTGTCATTTTTTTATTAATATGCAAATGTAATGGGAAAACTTGGTGTAGTTTCCCATCTGAATTTTTATTATCACCATTATGGAAGAGGATCATCTCCTTTGGTACCACCTATATTGGCTTCCATCACCATAACCACATGAAAAAGTTGGGGAGCATTTTTTGGTGAACTAGAACTGAAGAGGTGGGTTGCTAGGTCTATGGGTAGTTGAAGAGGCAGGTTGTCAGGACTGTAATACTTCTCTCCAACTGGGAGAATTTTTTTCTAAAAGGTGAGATGTTAGGTGCACAAGATTCTATCCAGGTGAGGGAACTTCTAATAATTGATTTCCCAAGGTGCCAATTTCATCTACATGGCTCGTAGATTTATTGTTTGGCTTGTTGTTGAAGCTTTTGGGGAAATTATAGACTGTAGTTGGATAGATATAACACTTAAATATGAATACTATTGTTGTTAGCAGACTCATTATGGGATAGGAATCTCTTTTCCTCAAGTAGAGTTGAAGCCCAGATCGAGGGTGATTTGTTGTCATTTTTTGGGCAACAGAGTCTATGGATGGGAGGAAAGTTGGAGGTCTACATGCAATTGGTGGCTATTTACACCAGATAATTGGTTCACCATGTACTTGTCTAAATTCTTGTATGAATAATTCTGTATTTTTGTTAACGAAAACTTATTGTGTTATTATATTCAATAAGCTATTGTTAAACTTGTACATGGACCATGTTTATATATTTCCTATCATGGGTATTTACTATTGAAATTATCATTGAGTATTTTCTTCTATATTTGCACAGGAACAAGTAATTATACTTCTTAGTAAGGAGTAATGGATTTTGGGATTATTCTCTTGTATATTTGTTTCCATGAATTCCTAGGATTGTGTAATTGGTGCATGAGAATAATTTATGTAATTAATGTGTGCTTCCACTGCTATACCACATGTGTGTGTGAAATGTTCTCCCTGTATTAGAGACATGAGTTTGTATATTGAACCTGCACAGACTAAATATAAAGTGTAGAGTTGAAACTCTTATCATGTACGCATTCTATTTGACTAAATCGCTAAAGAAAGTTTATCTCTATGGACTGATATAATGGTTGCAATTAGCATGACTATTACCAGATAAGGCTGGAAATGCCTTATTTATAATGGATAGTACAGAAGGAAAAATATATCACATGTGGACGGTAATGAATGTGAGCCTTAACCAGTTAGGAAGGTTTTTACATACTCAAGAAGATTTTTCAAATGATAAGAAACTATTAGAGAAAACCTTGATCCGCTAAGTGCAAGATAAAACTATTTAACTTGGGAAAACCCTAAGTATTTCATCAGATGAATGGTAACCATTGATCTCCACCCAAAAAATCAATCTTGTCCATTTCTCAGAATCCTTTACACTCTAGTGATTTCCAAGAATCCGGGTTAATGTGGAACGTTGGATTCATCGAAGGCAGATCAAGAGATCCTGAACATTGATTGGGGTCCTCATGTATGAGGACTTGTCCAAAGATCCTGAACATTGATTGGGGTCCTCATGTATGAGGACTTGTCCAAGAACCAAATTGTTGCCAGAGGTTGGATCCATTGGAGAGAATATTAGGTAATATATGGAATTTTGGATCCATATATAAAAGTGGCATTAGAGTCCAATGTTTGGAGTAGCCATAGTAATGATACTTCAATGGGAAGAATTTGACTGGTAATCCCAATTGTCAATAAGAGAATATCTGGGATGTAACCTCGATCATTGATCGATGAAGGAAAAATTAGATGTAAGCAATAGGAGGGGTGACGTCATACTAGAGTCACACTAATATGAAACAACCTATCTGTATGGGGAGAACACGTGGTGGCCTATAATGGGTCAAGGTTATAGGGAATGGGTCTTTGTCAAGCTTAAGTCCTTGGAAATGGGATATAAACATTTGACCATTAGATCGTAAAGAGGAGTAGTCATGATCGTTAATCACAAAAGGAGTTGTTAAAGTCTACGGTCATAGTAGTCTTGGTAGCTAGGAGTAGAGTCACTCTGATGGGAGGACCTCGAGGGGTAATCCTAGCCATCAGTCAGAGATTCGTTGAGATGTATTTTTTTTTGTATATTGTCATGGTCCCATATCATCTAGGCATAAAAATGGGAAGTGATGTCATGGTGATGTTAGGATGATTAGGAGTGCCTATGTGGGGGATGGTAGGAATGAGTTGTGAGGCCAAATAATGGAGTACTTTCAGGATTGATCATAGTCATCGATTGGTGGGTTTTCATAATGCATGACAACCAACAATCTGTCATGGGATCCCTGCCTCCAATGAAATCCTATCCCTAGAATGTAAAACCACTAAGACTGTCAGAACTATAAGGGTGAATGTTGTTGAAGTTTCAAAGTAGTTTGGAATGGAAGAACTATGATAAAAGGGTTCTGATAGCATTGAAAATGTAGTATGGAGACTTGATATGGCATGGATCCAAGGGAGTAGCATGGGAAGTTCCATGTATGTGCCACATGGGTTGGCAGATGTACCATAGGGCCACATGGAACTAAGGTGGAAGTGAGGGTAAAAAGGGATGAAAACTTGGGAGTGTTGTAAATTTTGGACCTTAAATCATATTGGAGTGTAATTATAGTCATTAGATAGCTCTAGATGAGAAGAACCAATTTACAAAGTCTAAGTGAAGAAATAATTGGTTGGAAAATTAAAAAAAAAAATTTGGCACCCCATAAGGTACTTAAGGGACCAGGTATGTTACAAAGTGGTATTAGATCTCCAGTTTCAACACTGATGCTGCATGGGATAATTAATAGAGCACATAACCACCTTGTTTAGAAAAAAAGTAACCTTGTTGTCACTTGGTGGAATATTAAACACTCCTACATGAGTGGGATTATGCTAATAAAGCATTAATTGTATAATTTGAATGTGAAATGGAAGAATTCCATTAAGGACTACTTAAGTTCATAAAATGAATGAAGGTATTGTTGTATTAATGGGCTATTGGATCTTGACAAATATGATCGTTGTTATATAAAGGATAATCATGTTTGTATATCTCCTTTGATGAAGAGGATTGATGGGTGAAAGTGCTTGGTGCACAAGTTGTGTTGTAATAAATATGGTAATGATAAATAATGTATGAAAATGCAAATAAATCTATTATAACCTATGGTTGGTTGCAAGGTAAGGTTTGTTGATGGACCATTTTGGTCAATTATGACTTGGTTTTAGTAGGAGAGTAAAAACATGATTGAAAAATTGATAATTCCATTGTGAATATATCTAAAAAGGATGATATAGAAGGACTGAGAAATGATTGATATAAAGTTTTATAAGGAAGTGATACTTGGGAATTTTATTTCTTTGGGTAATGTAATAATTACCTAGCTCTATTTTGGAGCATAAAATAATTAAATAGCAATTGGACCAGAATGATTACAGGTTGTCTATTTCCATAGGGAAGGAAACACAACTATGATTATTCTTGAGAAGCTGGTCACATGGATGATTGTAATATATCTTCAAGAGGGTTGATATTAAGATTATCTAAATAGGAATGAATGATATGAAAATGATCATATGGTTCCTTGTTTCTCAAACAAATGAGTTTGATGAGCATCATGGGAAGAACCCTTAATGGAATACTTTTATGGGCTTAGAATTCATGAGTCAAATATTCATATCATATGTGGATGATCAGGAGGAAGGTCATCTACAACATGTGATAATACCAATATCACAGGTTCATATAGAAGAATGATTTCATAGTATATGAAAGAATTCAGACCTAGTATCTATGATGAGTTGAAGCACCTTAAAACAAAGTGTTATGTCAAAAATACCTCATAAGATAATAAAAGGCCAAGACTGAATAATGTCAAGGTATGAGTCTAGGTGTAGCTATGAAGGCTTGGGAATCTATAACAAGAAATACACTTATGTTATTCAAAGTGCTCCATGTAATCAGGCCACAAGAGTAATGTATTTAATGGATAGAATAGTGGAAGTCCATTCACTCTAAAAGAAGCCAATGCAAAGATAAGAAGTACATTGTGGGAAATTCTTTTTAAGTGAATTGATATTTTAGGGGACTCAATGTATACATGGAAATAAGAGGAACATTTCCAAGGGTCAACCATATAGTTTTGGGGGTAGTACCTCCACTATTGTTAACAAAGGTAGTGTAGTGGAAGTATGACAAGAATATTGGAACTTCAAAGGTTGATTATCGAAGGTACATGCATTCTAAAGAATTACAGTAGATGTATAAAGGTAATTCCTCATGTACAAGTGGATATAGAAGTACAAAACCATGCTTCTAAGGAAGGCATCACATTAATCTAGGTGGATTATGAAATGGAATAAGTCTAGAAACATGTAGAGAAAGTAGGAAAAATGTACTACTAAATTGATGACAATTTATTTTGAGTTCTGACAACACTCAAAGGGTTGTGGAAATAATGAAGGGATTTTTGATGTAAGATATAATATTGAGTACAACTCAAGAGTGATGAATACATTCCAAAGAAATTTGGGATGACAAGTCAAAAGATCCAAGCATGGAGGTGATTTTCCAAATCAATAACAGATCTAGAGAAGAAAATGGTTCTAAGTTTATATTAAGTAAGAAAGAGGGAGATTGTACTTGAGGGAACTATCTTGAGTGAAATGAACCCAATGGTAATATTCCAAAATACTGGAAGCACCACTGGAATTCATGATGCCCGGTAACGGTAATGTTGATTACTCTAAAAGTATCCAGAAAGGGAAGAGGTCATATGGGAAGGAATACTTATCTGTGCAATCCAATACCAATTGGGTCAATATAAGAGAGATAAATGGTTCAAGAAAACAAAAGACCTGAAGTGTCCAGAGTGGGCAAGCTTAAAAATCAGTTTGGTCCAATAAGTAAATGTGTGTTGAAGATTCAAGGACAATTAAGAGAGCATGGTTGAATATGTAATTGGGTTATGTATGTGCTTGAGAGTCTCGGTATTAGACGAATGATGGAAATTAATATCAACATAACAGGTGGCTGAAAATGTTACATAGACAAGTTTAATTGGATGGAAAAGAGTAATTGTTGTGGCAACAATTATAGTAGTACACGATAAAATAGGAGGTTTCAATTGTTGTAGCAACAATTATGCTATGGACTATTGGACAACCATGCATAACATAGAAGGATTGAATTCTCATCTATTATGAGTGTGATAAGGATGCATTATTAGATATGCATCAATGGATATTGAAATGTGTGAGCATGTACATAACTTGTTGCAAGATCAAAATAGGCTAATGTTATATGTCTAATAAATAAGTTATGATAAATGAAAGTGTTATTGATGAAGTTACCGTTGATAGCCATCCACATGAGGATAATGAGGAGGGGTCGTTGCAACATGTAAGGGTGGTAAGGGAAACCTATAAGTTTCTATAGTTACTAGTAACTAGGTAACATCATATTTTTTTAGTAAACAACTATGCAAGTTCAATTCTATGTATCTATGATGCATAATGGTTGATGGGAATTAGATAAATATTTATATCATATGATTATAATGCGTCAAAAGTATAATTTCCATATGATATGGTAAACACCAAGGGAATGGGATAGTTTTAGAAGCTATTAGTTTTATGTTAGTTCATATGACATAGTAATAAGTTAGGAAATTGTTGGTTATGGGATAATAACCAAATTAACAAGGGGTATGACCATGTTATAAGAATGAATTCCAAAAAAACTAGTCATGTATGAGACCATGACATGAGTGGTTAAACTATGGTGCCACACAAGTGACCAATGAATTTCCTACTTGTAATTAATTGGACTGCATATTTTGCTAATAATGTAGAACACCACAAAATTTTATTCTTGGTATAGTGTTTGGGTCAAAAAGGAAAGGTATCCAAGTGGCTGAGGATGAAATGAGAAGTGGATGGAGTAAGACTTTGGCCCATGGCAAGACCATCTAATTATCATAATGGGATGCATGATTTATAACAAGGACTTTTGAAAATCAATGCATGAGTACATTGAATAAATGTGCATGGAGGATTGCATATATGCATAGTGTAGTAATTTTTCACTCATGTATGCTAACATAGAGTGTGCATGCTTGAATAATTTATAGAATGCATTTTAGAAATTCAGGTATACAATATTTTTGTATAAGTGATCATACTAGAAATTGAGGTGTTGAGATCATGACTAAGTCTTGAGGTTGTTAACATTCCTAAATTTTTATGCACTACATCAAGATATTTGTAGCTTGAAGTAGTCACATAAGGATGGAATACATGGAATTTTTATGTTCAAGGAACATAGTGGTAAAATAGTTATGATAAGGAAAAGTTTGATTGTTGATAACATATATGAAGAGAATGATAAGCTCGTGTAAATTAATAGTTTGTTGGTTGTGATTGGAGTTTTTGATGTAGACAATTATAAAAGAATAATGGTTCAAAGTTGATTAGACCAAGGTCCTTCTTAGGTTACCAACAAAAGGTACTGAGTAGTCCAGAGCGCTAGTATTGTCATATTCTTTGGAGAGAAGAAGTTTCACCTGAAGCGCAACCAACACAAGAAGATATGGAAGGGTAAGGATAATACTTAGGTAGATCTCCAGAATCTTCAAGAATCAACATAGTCTTGTGCAAGATGAACTAACAAGTAGCAGATCTAAACTCATTCATAACTAATAGTAAAGACAACAGAGTTGCGACAACATTTGCAAAC
>CBVK0100357946.1:0-12638 GCA_900067695.1 Picea abies | reverse complement strand
CCTAGTCTCCTATATATACCAAGGATACATTTTCATTTGGAATCATCTTAGAATTGTGCATTTATGTGGGCATAAGGAAGTTTCCCCCTCGAAGAGGCTTATTATCTGAATTTCTCTCTTTTTCAAGGCGAGTACTTATTCTGAGGTTTTTCTATGCTATATTGATATTTTGTTCTTAACACATATATTTGCATGCACCATGATTGATACATGGCTCTCTTGGAGCTCACTCCTCTCCACTTGTGATTCATTCACTCTTTACATAATAACTTAGGATAATATGAAATTTATCCTTGCCTTAGTCTTTTGGAATAATAATATAATACTCCTTTGGAGATAATCCCTTTAGCTTATCCCCTTTCTAAGCTCTTATCCCCTCCCTTTCCCTTCCTAGTGGAGCTGAGTCCCCCATACTCTTTTATCATTGTCAGTCTACATGCATCGATGTATTATATTAATGATATGAGTGTTTACATATACAAAAATAGGCTCACTTGCCTTTAGCATCTAGGCTCATTGGCCTTTAGCATCTAGGCTCTCTGACCTAATCATCACATAAGCCTCCTAGCTTATAATCACTTGGCTCGCCAGCCTATAAAACATGTTTACAATTCAGTTGGGGCTTGGCCTTGGGATACTAGACCCAAACATGTAACCGAGGATTGTCCAGACTTGCTAAAAAGGTGGGAGGAAAAGTAGGGTAACTAGAAAATGGTGCATGCCAAGCTGCCAAAAAACCAGAAGAAGAAAGGAGAAGTGAACATTCGGGTAGTAACCCATGGAGGGGAAAAGAGAGGGGCAGACTTCAAGCACAGAGAAGGTTAAATTCAACAAGCAGAAGGAAATATTAGGAAGGCACCTCAACCCCCTCCTAAGTTTGATGTCGCTCAGTAGAATAAGTTTCTATGCAATGCACAACAAGACTTGGAGGAAGAAAAATCATGTGAGGAGTTGCAACACATGAATCATAGGTCTCTAGAAGAGCAACAGGTCCAGGAGGAAGTTCAGAGGGTGATGCAGATTCGCTAGAGGAAACACGGAACTGTGAAGAAGTATAGAAAGTGAAACAGAGGTAACTGGAGGAAGCATGAGTGTGCAAAGAACTACAATGCATGATGCAAATATATTTGGAGGAAGCTCATGTGCGTAAATAAATCTAGCGCACCATCCAAAAATCAATAGAAGAAGAACGCAGAGAGACTATGCTACACGTGCTGAGAAAGAAGCATATGAACAACACCAAGAAGAGTTGCAAACTTGCACAACCTCGATCGCATGGTAGAAGAAGAAGATCAACTTAATACCTTCTTGCATTGTTATTTCCGTTTGCTAAGAGATCCAAAAGCTGCGAGTAAGTTGAATCAAATGTTAACTAATTGCATGAAAGAATAAGGAGAGGACACCACCATTGCAACTCCCCTACCAAAAAGGGATGTCTACTAGGTCAAAAAGTAAAAATGCATTGATTGAGAGTTTAATATGACAATAGAGATTGGTGGGTATGATATGGATGGATTCATGTTGGATCTAGGATATGACATGAACATTTTACCCTAGAAATCCTAGAAAGTGATGGGGAAATTGAAGTTGGTTTGGTCACCCATTCAACTTTGATTATCCAACTAGTATAAGATCCACCCCATTGGCCAACTGGAGTAGATTAAGGTGAATATAGAAGGAGTAAAAATGAATTCCAACATCAAAGTCATTGAAATCATGGATGAGTCGGATCCCTACCCTGTATTGATAGGAATCAACTGGGATTTTGATAACAATGCAGTGTTGAATTTGAAAAAGCACCAAATGTCATTTGAGACTGACACCCTGCACATGGTCATGCCACTAGATACATATGAAGGAGACTGCTACAATGATCCTGTTGATGAGGATGCATAGAGATCGAAAATTGAAAATATTTACAAGGTCATGGGGTGCAGGGAGGACTACATCAACCCCACCGCAAATGGAGAATTAAGTTGGAGGAGTGTCAAGTCATATGACATGGATTATGAAGATACCTTGGATAGATGGAAGAATAAGATTTATGAGGTGTCAGCAAGGAAGTGTGCACACATCTCTGCGAAGGAGTGTGTGGAAGACCATAGCTCCTACTGGTACTATGGGTGTACTTCATTAGCACAACCCCGACTCTACAAGTGTACTTATGAAGAATGGTGGAGCTCTAAACAACCCCAGCTCCTATGTCCTCACTACCTCCCCAATTCTCGTAAAAATTTTTGAAGGCCAATCATCTCCCTGACATCTCAACTCCCCCTAATGCCTTGCATAGCAGGAAATTAGTGGGGGAGGGTTCTAATCATTCTTTAGTCAAATAAAATCAATCTCATAGAAGGGCACAAGAAATCTACGCGGTGCCTCCCATTGAGGTCCTTGTGCAATGGTATGACAAGTTCTAACCCTGTGCTGGGCCTCATCATCCTGGTCCCTTTATATATCAAGATGGTAAGATTCCCATGGCTAGTCCTAGAAATAACTATGACAACCTTCCCAATACCTAACATTTGATGGTGGTTAACTAACTATTTAAGAGCACTTGCTCCCTCACTACTTTCCTGGTGTACAAAATCACAATTGATGGTTATGAAAGCTCACACAACCACCAACTAGCCATGCTACAACCCACAGTACCGCAATACAGTACACTCACGCATGCCGAAATTAGCTCATTATCAGAGCCTATATAGCCTTTGTCTGGCTCATTATACTCCATGGGAAACTTGCTGGATTTTTCATTACTATTGCTTTCATCTGTCTCCACCTTCTTCCCAATATAAGACATACCCTAAATTCACTTTCATCTACCTAATTAACAAAACCACAACTTAGAGTCATCTGCCTCACTTGTCGGCAAATCCTCCATTATGTTCCCAGCTTAGGCTTTCCATGGCTTCCTCAAGCAGACCTTAGGGTCAAAGAAGACCTTGGAGTAACACCAATCACCAACCAGAGGACCCAACCTTACCTCTGCATGTCACATTCATAGGATCCTAAACTGGACGAATACCATAGGTTGAGTTAATCGATTATGATGTCTGTGACTTTGAGCAGTTCCCCACTCTATCCTTTTCTCACTATGCTCACAATTTTTGCAGTACAGAATGCAGGTCGCTCATAGTCATCCAAGAATGGGCCTAGACTCTCCACTAGGTAGGCATCCTCTCCCTGCTATACTACCCTCACTTTGGGCACAATGGTCCAGTCACCCTATGCACCCACCTATTACTCACCTGAGTGCATGGTAGTTAACTTTGGATCCAAGGGAAGTACCTCATCTATGAAGGATTCATTCACCACATGAACAACCTACCTATTCAGGGTGAAGAGCCTGAAGAGGATTTGACTGCCAATAATGTTGCCCCACAAGAAATCTATGGAAACTATTCTACCTATCGAGGGAGGTGGGGAATTCTTATCTCAGAAGTCAGCAATAGACCACTTCGGTTTTCAACCTAGTTGTTAGCATGAAAATTTGTATGCAATTGTACCAAAGACGAATGCCCATACTGATTCATCATAGCAGTCGAGAAGTGTGTTGCGAAAATTCAGATGGCCTAGTGATCCAGGTGGATATTGGTGGCCACCCACCTTTTCCAAATGGCTCTTATTGAATATCTGCAATATCTCTGTGCATTTCTTTATTATATCTTCGCTCTCATTTCGTGCCGAAAATAATCCAGATCACCTAGGCCCGATATGTAATGAACGAGTTTATAGATGATTTTTTGGGCACCTAGAATGTAGGAAAAAAAATTGATTATAGTTGGATCCTCTTATTAATATCAATGATACTCTGGAGACCCCCTCATGGGTTTGAATGACCTACTGATATCGGGCAGGTATTTGAGGGTCATCACTTCTTGCGACTACATGAAAGAAAAGACCCTTGCACCCAAAAATCTATCAAGTTATTTGATGACTGGTATCACCAACTCATGCAGACTATTACATCCCAGGAATGCATATCGTGCAACCTTATCGACATGTATGAGGGTTACCTTATTTTTGAATGTACATCACATAACATTTTCATTTATCCTAGTGATGACTAGGGTGTTGTTATGACATTCCTTCATTTATGTATTGTTGAGGAGGACATTCAACAAGGAGTGATCAAATGGCCTACCCATATTCAACCACTCCCAACCGAAGATACCATGGCACTCGAGACATGCACAAAATGCAACCAAGAGCATAGAAAAGACGATGTAGCCCAACATCTGTCTCATAATCTACCATCACCCAAAAAGGGTACTCATTCTAAAGAAATAAACAAATGGGGTCGAGATCCCTCCTCTGCACCTCTGCTTCAACCAACACCATCGGGCCCCATGCAACAAAGAACCATCTCCTCCATTCTCCCTTCTGACCCATCTGCTTCGACCAACATTTCTCAAGTGATGCCAAAATTATCCACCCTCATAGATGCATTGCGTCGCCAATTGTTTCTACAACAAAAAATCCATTCTGAGGTGCTACACAATGTTGACCATCTTGGGAAAAAATTAGGTGGTGTGGCCCAAATTCCATTCCATACCTCACACCCACTTCCTTCCAACTCTACTACCATTCTTCAATCTCCCATCCTTACCATGGAACCTCCTTCATTGCTTACCATCGAAGAAAAACATGATGGGATCCCTTTGGAACCTCTTCCTACCCCTTTATTGCACGAACATATCACCACTTTTCTCTTTGAGATAGGAGACCACAACGAATGAATGGCACAAGCCCATGCCCATTCACAGATACAACACCAAGTGGAGATTGCAGTGCACAACAAAACACATGATAAATCACAGATACAACACCAAGTGGAGATTGCAGTGCACAACAAAACACATGATAAATATCAAACAACAATGCAGGCCCATAAAACCCTACAAAGACAATAGGACATTGACAAAGAAATACATACAACTAATTAGGTTAAGTTCTTCGAGATTCACTCATCCTTCAACAACTTTCTTAAAGAGGTGGATGGCCTATATGTTATGTTTACCACCGTCTCTACTTCCATTGGACACCTCCCCTCAAGACTTAAGCTCTTCGTTCTCACGAATCAATTGCAACAACTCAAAGTACAAATCACTAACAATAATTCACCACTGCCCCACTCCAACTCCATCACTTCTTCTCATCCCACGCTCATTCAGACATCTCAAGTTGATTTCCATCATGGCCAATAGTGGGTGCAAACCTTCTCTATGTTTGTGGACTCTTTCTCTGCCCTATGGATGCACCTCTTAGCCCCACAAAAAATGTCTATCATTTTCGAATGCATTCATGAGTCCAACCTGGAGGTCACACAATAGAAGAAAGAGCTCACTTCTCTAGCTCCATGTGAACAATTAATTATGATGCAGGCCATAGCCACAAGGACCAAAGACATTACTGTAGCAAAGGCAAAGAACCAAAATACATTTGATATTATCTTTGTGGTAGCAGATACAGCCTTAACATTGTTCACCTAGCTATCGGTTGTGTTGACCATTGCCAGCCCATTAATTGAGAAACTTAGTACCACAAACCTCACATCATCTATATTCACAAATAAGGTCGTAGAAATGAGTGTCCAAATCACCCAATGCCTTTAGGAACACTTTTATGACCCTGAGCGTCAATTCCTGGAAATTGTGCAGAACATAAAGGGCACGGTGCCATTCGTTGTTGATATCATTCCATAAAGCAGTTGGATCAAGGATGAGCTAGGTAATAGTGGTGGGGGCATGTTGGCATCCAAATTTTTTGGTCCATTTTTCTCACATGCACAAATGAAAATTGTGCGCGCTCATTCAGTAGTTTTGTGAGCACCTAACGAGATGAATGAAATAATTCCATAGTGCACGCATCAAATCGGGTTTTGTTAAGCAACGTGTCAAGTCTAAAGGAGGTTAAGGGCATGGTGGTCCAATTTTTGTCAGTTGAGTGCACCGATCCGAGTTTTGTTTGTTGCGCCAAAAATCAAGAAGATGCCTACTAGAAGCAAGAAAGGAATCACCCAGATATCTTCTGGAATGATTACTTCCAAAAAAAATGAAGACATGGGGTGGCCAGAAGAGGGGTTGGCCAGGCAGTTAAGATTTCCCCTGATGCAGAGAACCTACATGGAGCCCTTGCAGGTACCAAAAGCGTACAAGGCCATTAGATCAGGAAAAGTGAGTGAATAAAAACAATGAAGGACAATGTTCCCCAGTAGACAAAGGTATAAAATAGATCTCTTAGCTCAGAAAAGAGGTTGGTTAGTTTCATAATGTATCATTCCTAGAGCTCAGAGTTAGCCTATTACAATCATGTGTTCTATGGAGAAGTCTCTTGTCTCTTGTATCTGTCTCAATATTAATCTTAGCACAAGGTGCATATTGTTGTATTCCCACTTTTTATATAGTAATTAGATGAAGTCTTATGTTGTGTAACTCAATTCTTCAACACAATGTATGTCTCTAATATGATTGAATACATTCAATAATAAAGATATGACAATTATGTTATATTATGTGTTTGTTATGAATGAGTAACACGCATGCGTGTATTGTTTTAATTCTTGGTCCTTATTAGATTATCATATATGAGTTACATGGATGCCAATTGTAGTACTTTTAATTATGTTTGATCCTCCATCCCTGACTCAAGACCTTATGGTATTTGTGATCCTATCTACCTCTCGGGTGAAGACTTCCTCAGCCTCGACCGAAGATTGATATGTCGGTGCTTAGGGGTTCTTGGACACACTTTGGACAAACCTTGGGTCTTAAACCACCCAGTGTAAAGAAGGTCAGTGTGAGCACAAGTGTGTACTAAAACAATGACAATGCCTAGCCCCAACATGCGACAACTTATCTGTCTCTTAATCAAAGATTCAAAAAAAGTTTCAAGAGTGGGTGGTTCATAAGCAACACCTAATGCTTCTCTAGTGGAGTGAAAAGTATATACAAAAATAGAATATTCACTACTAAGCTTAGAAATAATAACATATATCAATTGGTTATATTTTTTTTCTTTATTACAGTCTTCAAGTAAAAGTCTAAGTATTTTGAACTTAGATATATAATCTTTAATGCAAGGGAAATCATTGGGATTTAAAGAAATAAATTGTTTTTCAAGCTAATGGGATCAAATCTTATTGTGTTTACCAAATATAGTTTCCATATTTTTCCAAGCATCATTTGGTTTGTCAAATCCTTGAAGGTGAAACCATAAATCACCAGTGATGGACATTCCGATTAATCCATATGCCTTGTCATTTTTATTATCCCATTTGAATTTTTTTGAGGTATCAGTGGGGGTAGTTTGTTTTCCCAAGGTAATCCAGTAAAGTTCTTCACTTTGTAGTACATCCTCCATATATGATTTCCATGAGAAATAGTTTGAACTGGTAAATAAAAGATCACTTGGACTAGCCATATTAAAATATGTAGGTAATATGGATTTAAAAGTACAAATTGACTATTTTGATGGAAATCTCTTGAAAGAATAGGTAGTTAAAAAAATGACACTAAGAACGAATTCTAGATGTTAAAGTTATTCCCTTTTTAAGAAAGACATAAAAGGTAACCAAAGTGCCACAGGGTAGGTAGAGGTTAGCCCACGTGGTGATGGGTGCACAATGAGGTCATTGAGTAATTATTTTTCCCTTCCTTCTCTAATCTTCCCCACAATCTCACTTTTACATGAAGTGATCCACTTTTATAAAATAAGTGAAAATCACTTTTACATTGCAGTTACTTTATAAATTAAAGTTGCATGCAAAAACTAACTTAAAAAAATAACTTCAAGGTTACTTTATAGTGATTAACTTTTATAATTTAAGTGAAATGCACTTTAAAATAAAGTTATGTGATCACTTGAAGTCACATGAACTTTTTAGAAAACAACTTAATGAAAGGAAAGATTGAGCTCAAGACTTCTTATTTAATAAATTAAATTTCAACCAAGTGAGCTAATTAAAATATATAACAAATGTTATGAAGGAGGAGGGCATTTTTTTCTTACTCTTTTCTTCGAAGTGCTTGCTCGCCCCAAAGACCCTTGTTTTTGCCTGCAAAAAACTTCAACACAACTACACACAAAAACAAGCAAAATTTGAAAAAAAAAAAAAAAAAAATTCAAAAATTTAGAAGATGGGGGTTAGATATCGGTTAGCTTGATTGAAAAATGTAAGTTTCATCTTTGCTTATGATTTGTTAAGATCACATAAAGCATAAAAAACTTCAACACAACTACACACAAAAACAAGCAAAATTTGAAAAAAAAAAAAAAAAAAATTCAAAAATTTAGAAGATGGGGGTTAGATATCGGTTAGCTTGATTGAAAAATGTAAGTTTCATCTTTGCTTATGATTTGTTAAGATCACATAAAGCATAGAGAAAAGACCATACATAGAAAAGAAAAACATTTTTTGTTTGTTTCTAATTTGCTGAGATCGCACAAGGCACATGATAAAGAGCATAACTAGATGGAAAGGGTAGAAAACCAAAAATATAAATATAAAAAATGAAATATTGACATAGTGTATATAAAAAATTAAAAACTACAATGAAACTTTATACCTCTAGATCTAACAAAAATGGTCATATCTTGGGAAAATGAAACTTTATACCTCTAGATCTAACAAAAATGGTCATATCTTGGGAAAATGGAAACCTTTTCGGGTGAAATGAAAAGTGTTTCAAAATGAAAGAAACACTCTAGATGCAATGGAATAGCCCTTTTGTTCCCAAAATGCATAAAAATAGTAGAATCTAGAAATTGTTTATTGCACACAATGGTATATGTTTAGCATCTTGATCAACAATGAGAGCAATTCTTCATACGAGCTCTGGTACCATGTCTCATAAGCATGGTATTTCCACATAGGTAAAACATATTAATCAACCACTCAAACAAAGATATCAATGATTAGTACACCAGTGTATTATGTGTTTAAAACCCTCAAAGAGGGAAACAATCCATGGCCCCAACCAACATGGCCATCCATGGCCCCAACCAACATGGCCACTTGAGGCAATATATTAATGCAAAAGGAAAAGACATTAGATATGAGTTTCTCACAATTGATCATCAACAAATGACTCTCCATGATATTTAAATAAAGAAGATGAACCAAATGAGTGTTAAGCCATGCATCAATATATCCATTAGTATTAAGGAGAATATGAACTGTCATATCACTTTATCTCTAAAACATGTTGTGGCCATCAAATTACATTACTACTAATGCACTCTAAGGAAACACACTTTACCGAAAGACACATTATACCAATTTGATCTTAACTAACTCCTAAGTGTCTTGATATCCGAACAAAATTATCATAGTATGTTTGCTAGTTTTCAACTACTATATTGGTCAAGTTGGCCATGCTTCCTATTTCCTATATATTTTGTGGTAGTTGTTCAAACGTTATATATGTTGTCTTCAAGATTGTGTTGGTCTCATTGAATTTCATTTTCTATTTTCTACGAGTAGATATTCATTCTAATTAATAAATTATATGGTTAAGTACTGCAAACTATTGATTAGACAACTTCCTTCATCCAACTTATATATGCCCAAATGTAATCCAAGCAGGTTCAAGTGCTTGAAGACTGAATCTATCGAAATAAATGTGATTTCCATGATAAGATACTCCTTTCATTCTCCCCTCTGTTGTTGATAATTTTTTTCCTTTTTTGGGTTATAAATTCTATGGTTAAGTACTGCAAACTATCAATCATATCAACTTCCTTTTCAGATTGGCATCCCAAATGCTTGTTTACCCTATTCCTTACATGTTTCCTAGATTTAATTTTCCTTTTCATTCTCTTCTTTAAATTTATTGGATGTTGCATTCCATCTCTTATTTGTCTCTTTATTGAATTCCTTAAGAAATGTCGAAGTTTCACTATGAAAGGCATCCCTAGGGTCGAAGGAGAACACGACTTTATGTGCTTGATCTTCCTAGATTGTAAATGTTGTAAAAATTTTCTCATTGGTCAACTAGTGTTTTGTGCTTCTTGATTTTTGAGTGTCTTGTGTTTTTCTTGATCCGCTTCACCACATATGTGTTTCTTACTTTGTTCTTTTTGTTTTATGTTGTGGAATTGACACTTTTTTTTCATCTTATTTTTTCTCTATTTCTTATTTATTTCCTAAGTTAGCATACTTAGTGTTAACTAAGTTATGTTTAGTTTCTCATGTTCTCCTCTAAATCACCTCCAACTGCTTAATTTATCGTAGACTATTTCTTGTTAAATCAGTCTAGGAAAAATGGAATTGCCTACTAGGTCTACTATCAATTCGATCATTTCAAGTTGTGTCTTTTATTTATTTCCTGCATGATTTTCACCTGTCGACTAAATTCATTTATCAACATGGTCTTCCTTTTCTATTATCATGGGCTCAATAGTTAACTTCTCTTGGGTTATTACCTTCTAATCTTCATATTCCTCAATAAGTTAATATATGTTCAACTTATCCTTTCCTAATTCTTTATGAGTCATCAACTTAGTTTCTATCATGGATGACTTATTTATAAACACTTTTGGGTCTCAGTTGTCTTCTTCTTATTAGAGCTTACAACTTATCCAAACCATTTGGTCAATGTCTCTTTTTGTCTTCTGATCTCTTCATTAAATTGCTCCTCTATTGTGATTTGTTTCTTCACTACCTCAATAACTATAATCTTGGACCTTTTAATTGCTTTGTCAAACTATTTTCCAATTCTTGACTCCTATATCTATTTCCTTTTTCTTAATTTCTCTCCAATCATTGTTTTTATTCCTGCATCCAAAGTCTATCTTAGAGCTTATGGGAATTTATTTTATATATGCAATACCTTATTCTGCATTTTAGGGTATTCAAAATTTATCCTACGATTCTCCAAGAATCATAGCCAAATCATTTCCAGTCAACTTGCTATTAGATTGCATGGTTAGGATTTAAATCTTCTTTCCTTTTACTACTTTTTCTTTCTTCCATGGAAATCATGGTGTGGGGGCTTTCTTTTATGTCAACTATGGATTTTTCCTCCATGATATTGACCAACAATAAATTTATCTAATTCGTCCTTCAACTTTATGCTACAATTTGGGGGGCACATAAATAGGTTCTAATTGTTCCTTTATATAAATAAATGGTTTATTCTCTTCATTTTCCTCTAACAACTTCCCATCATTTGTAATTATTCCAATGTTTGTTCTAGTCATTTTCCTCCAATTTAACATCCCTAATTCTCTAGAGTCATCTTTATAATTCTATTGGTTGTCATTTGTTGAATCTTTTCTTTTTATGCAACTCAATTTTCCTCAACTTCTATCAATATATTGATAGGTCCTCTCACTTTAGGATCCATTCTTATCAATTTTGTAACACTTTCTCCAATCTCTTCTCTGTTAAAATATTCACCTTTCTCTCCAAATTAAAATTATTTTCTACCAAGTTATTTGCTTCAAATGTTGATATTCTTTCACCCATTTATTGCAATACATCATTAATGTGGCCATCATATTTTCAATGATTTTGTTCATTAATGTGAGTGCTCATTTCTTTTTCAATTTTCATTTCCTAATTTTCCAATTTGTACATTTTTCTCAATTGAACTATCCATCACTTATGTTCCTTTTTTGTTGAATATCTTTTGCATTTTTATTTGTTCATTGTGTCAAATCCATTTGTGTTTATCATTGGATCTTTAAATTGGGGTCATATCTTTTATATGTTGTTGTCAAATTTCACCTTCATGTGAACATTTCCTTTTGTTATATGGTTTTTATTTATGTTCACTATCTTTGTGTGTCGGCTATGCCCTAAACCTCTCTCTTTCTTTCTTTTCTTTGTCAACTCCATCCTTACTATGTTGTATTTTCTTTGTGAAAGTATTCTTTATTTTTCTTGTATAAATTGACCGTTATTGTCTTTATTCTTTTTTTTCTTCTCTTACTTACATTTTCTAGTTGTTTATGTTAGAAAGTGGGTGTGCTTGTTTAACCATAGACAATATAATAATATTGTCACCCAACCATAGGCATGAATTTCATCCCCGAGCACATTAACCTTGACAGAGAGAATATTTTTGGTATCGAATCAATACCCAACTAAGGCTAATTCACCAAGAAAAGATAACCAAGACTGATCAAAAAGTCCAACCCAGAAAGACTGAAATTACAAGTTGCAGTAGTTGCAACTGCAACTACTCTCCAGACTTGTGCACCACTAAATTTTTGCAATTGTGAGTTGTGTGTGCCAAATGATCTTTGGCGTCCTGTATTTATATTGTTCCTCCTTAGTTGTCTACGTTGAACTCTCTTTCTGGAGGCTAAAAACTCAATATTAATTATTTTCACTAACCGACTTGTCTTCTAGGGTTATGTCCAATGCTTTTGGGTTTCTTCTTGATTCTTGGAATATTCTAGTCTCATCAATGGTTACAAGCAGAGGTCGATACCTCCCGTGGCTACCATAATATCAACACTCCCTCATAGCTAGGGAGGTATAAAAGGAAATGGTCTTGAGCACAAATAGACCATTCAACTGGTAGCATCATCATCACTATCCAACTATATAGTCTACATGGAAATTAGAACAATTCCATCCAATAGAACACAACTGTGTCTATTCATAGTAGTATACAACTACTATCTAG
>CBVK0100357945.1:0-12638 GCA_900067695.1 Picea abies | reverse complement strand
GTAAGCACTCTTAATTTGCTCACCTAGTGACGAATTGGGTGCAAACAGGCATAACATTGGAATATGCTCCTGAATCAACCAAACAATTGTGGAGGTTCTTGTTGAAAACTTCAAACATTAAAAGGAACAGTGGAATGAAAGCTTTTCCCTTCTTATTTTCTGAGAAGATGTTTATAGTTGGTTTATTTACTAGATCTATGGGAGTTAGATTTATTTCCTTATCATTTCTTTTCATAGGGTTTTCTACTGATTTCAAAGCTTGTAGCAGGAAGTCTTTTCGCTGAGGGATTCTACATATGTCCATAACTGATATGTTAGCCTTCAACTTCTTCAAATATTCAACTATGTTTTAATCCAGTTTGGGTGATTCTCGAGTATCGACGCTTATAGGGTTCTTACGGGGAGAAAAAGGTGTTTTTGGGTGATCGGGAGTTGATATTCCCCCTGAAGTTTGGGTAGTAGTAAGGTCATTTGAGACGGGTTGACCTTTACATCATGTTTTCACCACCGAGACCTCTGCGGGTGGTTCTTGAGACTCAAATAAGTTGTCGGAAGGCATGATTAGGTTAGGATCCCATATCAGCATGGTTGTATCTTTTGGTGGATCAATCTCTTCTTAATCAACAACATTCATAACTGAACCTCTTGTTTGTTCAGTCAGGGAGACTTCATCTAGAAACCGATTGGCCATCAAATTCAAGGCATGCACCCATTGAGGGAAGTCTCTTTTGGAGTGGGTTTCCCAGTGATAAGTAAAGAAATAATCAGATGCTAGATTTCCCAAATCAGTATTTAAGTTAGTTGGGGGAGGTTCAATTGCTTTGAATGGTGGGTTCCTTTTAAAGAAAGGCCTATAGGGCCTTTGGCCTTGGTTTCCCTCCCCAACATTTATTTTCATGTCTATTATTTCATTGGATAACTTCTTAACCATGCGTTGTAGATCCTCTATGTCCTCACTTCCCTTTTCAGGAGCTTGTTCTGCTTGTTTCCCTGGGGGTATAGTGAGCAATAGCCCTCTCCAGGGGGGGGGTTGAGTTTCTTTATTGACTAAGGAGACTTGACTTTCTTTGAATCCTTTCATTTGGAATTCAATCATTTTGGCTTCTTCAAAATTCTTAGCTATGGAAGCCCTCTTCACAAACATGGAAATAGAAGCTGAGAGAGAATTAGTGTATACTTCGATTTGCAACTCCTGAGTAGGTTTAGCTTTGGGCTAGGATTTTTTTAAGATAGTGGTAAATATTTGATTAAATTATTTGACCATTTCCTTCGAACTCATGGTGGTGGCGAACAACTCAACCATCAGAGCTCATGTAGTGCAAATTTATCTAAAAAATCCTTTTGAAAATTCGTCCAACTAGTTATGGATCCTACAGATAAGTTAAAATACCACATGGAAGCTGAATTCTTGAAAGTGTAGGGGAACAACCTGCAAAATACGTCTTCATGATGGACATTCATCAGTCTGATAGCCAGTATGAATTTCTTCATATGATCTTTAGGCAATCCTGAGGTCTCGGGATCAAACTTACGAGTAACTTCTATGGATTTTGGGGAAGGTTATGGACTCGCCCTGGGATGGCCAAAGAATCTCTGGCCAAACAAGGTTGATTGTTCTCTAGTGGGTTTCCCCTTTCTTCATCATGGTCGTTGTTGTCTTCCATATCTTCGGATACTGAGTTAAACTCCTCCTCTTCCAAAAAATCATTCGGCTCAGAGACGTCGTCGGCTAACGTTTCATGGATTAGATTTAGAGGGTGTTCAATTTTAGTGATTGAAAAATCTATTAGGTCTTCTACTCTGTGCACAAAAACATGGTCGAGGGTGTCGACCACTGGTCTACATATTTTTTTTCTTCGAGGAAGTATCGAAGCTAAGGACAACGCACCGATCTGTCAAGCATATTCTCTAGTGATTCTTCTAAATTGATTTAATTCCTCGTGAGGAAGAGCGTAAGGTATGTCCTTCCTTGGGATGGGTTCATTTACTCGTTTCAGGAGTACTCAGTGTGTGTGGGTTGTCTTGGGAATGACTAGCCAAGCATGTGGGTTGTTTTGAATCTTACATGTTGTTTGAAATAATATGTGAAATATGTATTCAACCATTCATTCCTCAGGCCCTCCTTCTAGCGCCAATTCCATTGATGGGTCCTAAATACCTTTAACTCAATAGCAGGAACCAAACCCGACATCGAGGCCCAATTAGACTTTGTAGAGTTTAATAGTGGAATGGTTCTCGAGATATTGTGATCCGTCCAATTAATCGATGGGATTTATGTTTTTTTGTGAAGGCCTCTCCTTTAGTTCAAACGTTCTCTCTTTTTGTATTTTCTCTTAGGTGTGACTGGGAAAGTCGGTATAAACCAACTAGGCAACAAATGGGAACAAAATTTAACTATTGGAGAAGAGGTTTGGCTTGGGATAACCCTTACACCCTAACATGAAGACAATGATCGTATACCATAGGCCTAGTACTAATACATTAACCATATGAGTATTCCAATTACTGACTGAGATACAAATTATCATAAGAAACATGCATGTGATAAGCAACGGTAAGTAAAATAATTACTCAACTCTAATCATCAATCACATAGTAACACAAAGGTTCATTTCATCATTAAAGAAAGAACTGTAAAATATTGCATCGGATAACTTATCAATAGATTTAATAGCTCTTACTCGTTACTACATCCATTCATGAGACAGAATAGGAAATAGTTCTTCTCTGCATCCAATCATACATGCATTTGATGAAAACATAAACTTTTCTCTGGTCCAGAAGGACTTTTCAATTAAAGGTAGCTCCAAAATAATTCTTAAAAAAACCAGAAATGAGAGTTTCTTGCAACAACCATCGACCATTAACTAATCGGTCGATGCTCTTATTTATAACATAAAATTAACTGAAAATAATGGCTAAAGTGAAGATAAGTAAAACAAAATTCTCCACATGGCGTTCTCTCATATCAATTTGTCTAAGAGTCATCTCAAGATATCACTTTAAAAGTGTGACTCTTCTCGTACTCTGACCACTAGATGAACAACTCCAAGTAGGTATTCGAGTATGGGAATCTATGATGTTCCATCGGGGCTGTGTAAATCTCTTTTATCTATACCGTATGTGCCCAATACTTGACCAGATTGGAACTTAACTATTGTAGCATAGCCCGTGGTTTGATCGGGTGTTCCATAAACTGTCGCACCTAACCTGGCACTGTGTCTATCATCTTTGTTAGTTCTTCAGCCCATGCTAATTCTTGCTCGATGTGTGATTTGACTATGTCGCGCAAGTTGTTGAAGTCATCGGGTGTGTCAAACTAGTGGATTCCAATATCCTTCACTGCCTTGTTGATTTTAACTCATCTCCTCTCGCACTTGACCCATTTTCTTGAATCTCTCGATGAGGCTCCTGAACCATTCTTGCTCAATACTCGAAGGCATATTTCCTACAATCGAAATTAAAATCGTTTAGATATTGCATATAGAAAAACACTTGGTAAAATATATGTATAAAGTGTAAGCGTGAAGAATCCAGACTGGTACATGCTTGTAAAGCTTGCTAAACCTGGTTGCTTGATACTTACAGGATCTTTGCAATCTTTCAAATTGCTTGCACTGCTTCTGTTAGTGCTGTCATTTTTTCTCTAGTTAGGGTGGGTTACATCCACGTGCCACAACATGAAAGATCAGGTACGGAAAAAATATGAGATTTGAAGTCACGCCAATGGCCAGTTGGCCCTTGGAGTCTGGAAAGGATGTCAAAGCCAAACATGTGGTGAAAGTACGAGTACGTTCCAAAAGAGTCGGATCCTGTCATAAGGGAAGTCGTTAGGCGCCCCAGGTTGAGGGAAGTTTTTTAAATAGAAATCACTTCAGCAAGTGCATCAACCATCATCATCTCATCATGAAGGTTGGGGGATTGAAAAATCATGGTCATTGTACCACACACCCTCTGAAACTCTTATCAGTTGTATCTCACACGCCCTGAAACATACTCATCACACGAATGTGCGACAGAAAATCTTTAGTTTTCTTCAAAACATCCAGCCACCATGAATCCATTGTTCCCTAGCATGTTTCCACCCATTGCCTACTCTGTTATAAATTATGGATGTTCTGCACATGTTCTACTCACCAGTGGAGCTTATGCATTGTTGGTAATTCGTCTCGCGAGCCCAATCTGATCCGATTTTTTTTTCTTTGGGCCCTCGTCAAGTTCCCCACACATAATACAGATACGTTGTCGCACCATGGGAACCTCTCAAAACATAATACAGGGCACTTGAAGCCACCGAAGTGCTAGGTTTGATCCCCAAAGCACATGGGATTCGCTCTTACTCGCAGTGGGAATTCTCAAGGCTTCAAAGGGAGGTTCCTACATGTGCATAGAAATGATGGTATCACACCATGCGGAGGCTGAAGTGGAAGAAGTTGTGCTAGAAGGAAGGATGTTGGAAGCCACACCTCCCCAACAGTAGATACCCTAGAGAAGGGGAAGGCCAAGGAAGAATAAGGAAGTTGGGGAAAACCAAATCCAGAGCGAGCTATGCGCAAGATCGATCGTAAAGGAATTACTTATGTGTGTTATCCTGCTAGACCCTGTCAAAGCCACATGTCGGGGAAGCGGGAGAAGAACGAGGAGCAAAAATTCCACAGGGTTCTAAAGTTTTAGATCTAACTCAGTAGTTGAAGCAGGCACAAGTCACCATTGCTGAACTCTACCAGGAAAATAGAGAATTAAGACAACAATTGGTGGAAAAGACCCTTGAGGTGTCAACATCACAAGTCTTGAAGGGAATGTGGCATGGATCAAGATACAGCTCCAGGAAGTGCAAGATACAATCGTACATCTCCACAAAGCACAAAGGGTGTCAGAAAAACAAAATATGAAAACATCTCAGGGACCTTGTCAGTGCGCAGAAGAGGCATGATTAATGAACTCCATTTTGTATTATCAGATGTGGCACAAATCTTGATAGTTTTTTTTTTAAATTTTCATGTTCTTAGTTTAAATTAGGTTGGTTGGCCAAAAGGTGTAGACATTGTATCTTGTATGTAATTTGAGCTCGATGGAAATCTAATATAAAGTCTTGAAACTTTGACTAAAGGATTCTGGTTGTAGTGGTTGGATGCATCGTTTCTTTTCTTTGCGTATGTATCTCTTGTGTTCTTTTTCCATACTTTTCTTTTCTGATTCAGAACATATTTTCAAGCCTAGGATTCACTGTGCAACGCCCCTATTTTTGTCATTCAGATAGACCATATTTCTTGCAAGTTAGCCCCAAATTTATACTTAGTGGTCCTCCGAGTTACTTTGTGTTTTTCATTGATATCCTTCTATGAAAAACCTCTGATGTCGATCGATTTCATCGTATAATGCTGACTTGGCACAACTAGCTCGGGATACGTGGCACTGAAGACTAGTGACTTAGCTCGCGGGTATTGATCGGAGTCAGGACTTTATTCAAGTTATGTGCTCTAAACCAAACCTGGGATTGCCGATGCCGAAAAGATATCGGGGATTGGTGACCGGGGATAAACCTATCGTGTAGTTTCCTTTTGATTAGCGTCCTCAAAAATCCCGATGCCGAAAACGTTTCAAAAGTCGGCGATCGGAGAAACAATTTAGCGTAGTCCGGATGTTCATTGTAATTTACTCTTCTCTAATTTTGCTAAGTGCGTCGTGTATCGGCTATCGGTGATATCATTTATTTCTTTGTTTAATGTTTACTCTTTTCGCCTTTTACCGACACCGAAGGGGATCAGTTGTTAGTGATATCCTTGTGTGATGCTTGTCGCGAAAGAAAACTTCCTTTTGTCGATGCCGATAAAGATCGGCACTCAATGACTACAATTTTTTGAGTGATTTTCTTTCATCCTTTATTTTCTAATGATGCCAAATCTTTGAGCACGTCGGGGGGAAGTGTTTTGGCTATTGATTCCTTATTTAAGCATTAAGTCTTTTTTAATTCATGAGTTTTCATAGATTCAAGCAAACTTTGGAAGACTTAATGAGATTCAAAAATGATAAGCAAAGGAAACATTTTTCATAATAAAGTCGAATTAGACAGTGCAAAAGATCAAGTGCTACCCAAAAAGTAAAATTCAACATAGAATTTTTAGGGTGTGTTGACTGCTCAACAATAGCATTATGTTTTTATTTAGGTGTTGATTTTAAGGTTTTTCTAAGAAACTATTTTATGTTTTAAGACCATGTTTGAAAAAATTTGTAATTTTGACCTGGTCAAAAAAATTGGTGCTATCGGTAGCACCACGTTTTGATTTGGCGGTTGATTTTAGAGTTTTTTTTAACAACCATTTTATCCTTTAAGCCCATTCTTGAAAAAACTTTTAATTTTAACCCGATTACAAAAAGTGGTGCTACCGATAGCACCACTTTTTGATTTGGGGGTTGATTTTAAAGTTTGTTTGAGAAGCCATTTGATCATTTAAGCCCATGCTTGAAAAAAGTTGTAATTTTGACCCGGATACAAAAATGGTGCTACCGGTAGCACCACATTTTGATTTGGGGGTTGATTTTCATGTTTTTTATGCAAAAATATGGGTTTTAAGGGCTAGAGTTCTCGTTTTGAGGTCATTAAGTTGCTAACTATGTTATTGGAGATCCGATGAATCTTTTAAAAAAGAAGTGAGATGTGTGATTGAAAGGTGTGCAAGCGAGGATCTTGTCCTTTGGATATTTCTCATGGATTTACAATATTGCTTCAGTAATAGTTGCAGTGGTGTTTGTATGAGGTTTTCCATAGACTAGGTAAGGTGGAGAACCATTGCATTTGAGTATACCCCTAACTACACTTAAATGATCTGAATTAAGAAATGAATTGAAGTGAGTATCAAGGTTTATATCTATTTCTCCCTTATCATTAAAGGATTGCACTATCCTTGCGGGGCATTCAAATGAAAATAAAAAGTTGTTTCTCAAGCTCTTTATTTTTGCAATTGCATGATGTCCCCGTATTATATTGCTTCTATTGTACAAAAAACACGCCTCATACTCGATGTTGAAATTCACATAAAATCGATTTTCAATGCCCACGAATACTTTATTCTTGTCGACCTTATTGATGCATCCTTGTTTCAATAAATTATAAGACATTGTATTCATAGAGTTTTATTCATATATACATGTTGAACTCTCTCTGCAACAATTGAGCTAAGGTTTGAATAATTCCATTGCAGCAATGAGAGGATGTAGGTATGTGGAACAAGCTTCGAAGATAGTGATAGAATGGAATGGACAACCAACTGAGGATGACAGGAATTCATAAATTTCTTTGAGTCAAAAGATCATGTAGACTGGAAATCTAGCCTAGAAGTTCCCCTAGACGTAGGTATCATCTTTTTTGTACAATCCTCAGAAATCTATGAAATCAAAATTATTCATTGATTTTAGCTGTTACAATTGAAACTTTAAATTTGCAGTTATTTTTGTTGTTGTGGAGATATAAATTTATTCACATGATTGGTTGTAAGGATGATATTTGTTACAGCTCAAAACCAAGGGCTTTGTGTCCATCCCCTCTCCCATTATTGACCTCCAAACCAAAAACACAAAGGCTAATATTACTCATATGGATTCTCTACTTATCATGTTATCCTGAGGGTGACTAGGACATCATATGATGCAAGAGAATCCTTGGGCTCGGGAAATTTTCATCACCCAAAAATATTTCCATTTTGAAAATAGGAAATAAGTTGAATAAGGACTATGTTAGTGGTCCATTTTATTTAGTCAGTTTGTTGTAAATTTGAACTATTGATTACTCATGCAACTACTCTTGCTATGTTGAAACTCATGTTGAAACACATATTGAAACTCGTGTTGAAACACGTGATGAAACTCATGTTGAACTCGTGCTAAAACACATGCTAAAACTCATGTTGAAACTGCCATGTATAGATAAATTTTACAAGTGCCATGTTGAAACACGTGTTGAAACTTGTGTTGAAACACATGCGCATAATGAAATTTTACAAGTGTCACGATATTTATTTATTTGCAACATTGTGGTCATACACATTTGATTTTTCCATGCTGGTATGAATTCATAATGAGTCACAACTACTGTTAAAAAAAAAAAAACTCACAGCTAAAGGACAAAACATGACCCAGGGCCAAAAGGAATTTGAAGCAATCTCGAAGACAAAGAGACAGTTTGGGTAACAACCCATTCTTGGAGGGAAGGAAAATCATTTTAGAGTCAAGGAGGAGTTTTAAAAAGAAATGGAGCATGATTTTGAAGGGGTTGGTGAACCACAAAGCAAGGAAATCGTATAAGGTGGACTGGAGAGAAATATTCCAGATTAGGTGAGCACACAAGAAGGGAGAAACAGAATCTCAGACCATACACGCAAACCATTACCCTCTGGATGATTTTGTAGTCGTTTTCAGCCATGCAAGAAGCAATTCATGGCGGTCATTTTATCCCAGGATCGATATAATATAGAAATCTATTATCTGCATTAAATTAATAAACGAATGGTGTTGAAATTCATGGGTTTTCTAGTGTTTTAGTTTCCAGTGGATTCCTCATTATTTGGTAAAAGTATTTATGTTTTGTTTTTCAACTGCACATTCTGTAGCAGGGTGTGTGTTGTAATTGTGTGTGTGTTACATCCATGTTACTTATGCATTATTTGGTATCAGATATCGGTTCTTCTCTGTGATTATCATCTAATCTACTTCTATGAGATAGGGTACAAAATACATGTTCGTGGTGGTTTCTCAGCAAGAGTGTTGGAATTCAAGTTGGGTTAAAAAACCATGTGAGGTCTATGGATGTTGATGAGACACCTACAACTTGGAGGAATGTCGTTGCGAAGGAGAGGTGCGGGAAATCGAGAACTAGAAAATTTGAGAAGAAGAATAGAGGAATTGGAAAATCATAGGAATGGAGATGATGAAGTATACTCGAAGCCAGAAGAAGAAATCGAAGATGAATAGGATGGTGATGAAAGAGACCCAGTAGCTAGACTGATTTCATATTTGAGTAACATAGGTAGTGAAAGGTTGAGGTTTCCTATTATGATGATAATCTGAGAGGTGATGTTCTCATTGACTGGATTGGAGAAATCGAAAGATACTTCGAGTATGAAAACGGTCAGGATCCAAATCGGGTAAGATTTGTTGTTACGAAACTGAAAATATGTTGGCACAAGGGAAAACCCAGGGTTCAATGCTTCAACAACGCACCAAAAAAACCCTAACTATCGGCCCTTTTGGCAACACCTGCGAAGGAGATGAAGTCTCACTCGAGGTAGAGGAAGGGGTGGTTGTAGGACTCAAATGTCTGCAACCTAGCTGGGACACAGATCTATGATTACACCACTTTAACAAAGCACTTAGTTTTTAACATTCATCAGTATTTAACCCTTATTCACATTGCATATTCAAGCCCTAATTACAGAACATCGCAGTATTCAACCAGATCTAACACATCTAAGCACTTAGCATATGGAAAGATATCAGATCTAGCATTCATTCACATCACTAAGAAATTAATCTATTATACTAGATTCATCTAAACATTCATTACTACACTAAGCTTAAATCATATGAACAATATAACAGCCATAATGCACAAAGAAACCATAACACGGGATATACATGGTTCACCTGAGTGTGGGAATACTTCCACCAACTCTTCTCTTCTTTATTATTGTCTCTTAATATTCTACAAGAACAGAGCCCAAAAACCCCACTCCGCATAGGACAAGAGATCTGCGTGCACCTCACCAGATCCTCCTTCCCTGAGCTAGGTTTAAGCACAAAGCCTTCTTAAAATCACTTTCACTTAGCTCTGTAAGTTCTCAACACACAGTAAGAACAAAGCCTTTGCAATCACATAGATAAAATTCTATCACTTAGCATCTTGGTGCCTTCTTACATCGCCTAGCTATCAATTTATACATTACAAAATGGGCCTAAACATGAGTAAACCCATGGGTTGACATCCCATACCCGTTACATAAACCCTAATCCCAAAATTGCACTAAAAAATGGGCCGAGATCTCACGATATTCACTTCGACTTGCGCTCTGCCTTTGAACAGGCTGTCGAAGTCCCAAAAATGGTCAAAATGACCAAGGTTCTCCAAAACTTGGTCAAGGGACAACAAGCCGCCAACACTCACCCGTGACTCATCCCGAGTCACTCTGCTCTAGGTAACTCTACCTAAAATTCCTCGAGTTGCTTCGCCAAGGCCTCCTGCTCGACGAACTCCTAAATAAATGCCTCAATCACATGTCCTTCCAAGCATTGTTTGACTACAGTGACTACTTGTTCTAGCTTTGCGCCTCGTCCTTCAATCTCCTCAAAAACTAAGCAAGTTGCATCCTGGACTAGCTGGAGATTCTGAGTCACTTCCATGACTTTTATCTGTATGGCATGGACCTGTTGTTGAGACATGCGTTGTTCTTGGGATATTTTCATTTGCTCGACCGCTGACAAGGGCTTCAATTGCACTTGTACTATTGTTTCTTGCTTATTTTCTTCCTGGAGCTGCAACTCCAATGTCTTTAGTTCAGGGTCCTCGGTAAGGCAGTCATAATTCTTCACACTTCAATTGCTAAGTTGTTTACATTCCAAGGCTAATGCCTTGATTCTATGGACTGCGCTTCAGGCAGTTTCTTCTTGTTGATATCGCACTTCCTACGGAGTGCTTGGTACTTCTTATAACTCTAATTCTGCTACTCTCTGTTGAAGTTGTTGGATGGCTACAACAAGCTTCGCTACTTGAATCTCCACTAGGTCTTCTTCTATTTGTTCTAAGCCTGTCACAAAGTGGATTTATCTATTGACTACTTATTTAACTCCAACCTGCTCTGTGAGAAACTGTTCTTTCTCTTTTCAGATATGCGCTTTATCCTCTATGAACTTGATTTGGAGGTCATCCTTCTCTTGTTTCACAACTCGGTATTTCTCTATGACTTCCTCTTGTGCTTGCTTCAGGGCCACTGTGGCATGTTCTTTTTCTTCCTACATGTGATGAAGGCAAGCTTCAGTTGCATTAGCTATTCTATGGAGTTGGGCATGCTCATCTCCCAAATCTGTTTCTTCTGATGGAGGGGGTGCAGTGGACACTACGCGGCTGGAGTGAAGGGCTTGTTGTACCCCTCTCAGATCTTCTTCAATTCTTTCAAACATGGTTTCTTTTTTGCCTTCGTTTCTCTGCATAATATCTTCTGAGGCATCTAATACAACTTCGATAATGAAGACTAAGTCATTGACCATGAGCACAGTCTACAACTTCGACTTACTAGCTTTGGACTTCTTCTGTGATGTAGGTTTCATTGGATAAACCTTTCTTTTCCTAGATGTATCTGTGTCATCAGGGGGATTTTATGGCGACGTTACTTCACCCTACTTCTGCTTGTCTTCTTCCCCTTCTTTCTCTTCTTTGTCCACTTCATCATCTCCTCCTCTTCTAGGTGAATCTGATGCAGTTTCTTCTGATGTGTTGTGTATTTCCTGTATATCTTCCTTCTTTTTCTTCCTGCTATTACTGGGTGCATCATACTCTTCACGAGTAACCACCAGACTTACAATGAGGTCGGGGTTGGAAAGTTCTGCATGGTTGACTGGCACTAGGATTTCTTCAGGCCACTCCCTGGTGATTTCCTCCATGTCCTCCTCGGTGAGCTTGTAATAGGACTGAAGCTCTTCTTTATGTTCGTCTCCTCCTCGGTGAGCTTGTAATAGGACTGAAGCTCTTCTTTATGTTCGTCTTTCTGTGCAGTAATATATATAAAATGCCTATCTGCATGGAACTTCACAACTGGTGTGAACCTGTCTAGGGTGTTCGATGTCATAGGAGGGAAAGACTCAATAGCCCTCATTAAATGTAGGCAATATGTATGGAACACCCCATTCGATTACAATTTTTTCCCCATATCACTTGAATAATAGAGTGTCGTGAACTTCGCAGATAGTGGCTCAAATGACTCAATTTCAGGGAAGGTCACTCTTTCCGGCATCTCCCAAGAAATTAATGCAATGAGGATCAACAACCAGCTAAAATTGAACTCATAGCCCTGATCCTGAGCTTCATGACAGTCCTATTCTAACTTATTGACGAGGTAACTCACCCAGTTCATTTGTAATCCTTCCATGCATTTTCCTACAAGGTCAACAAATAACCCTATGACTTGTTTGGGTATTTTCTTCCTTACTATCTTACCAACGATCAACTAGTAGGGTAGGCCCACTACACCATTATGGATGGAGGCTACCTTGTATCTTTTCTTACCCTTCTCAACATTGCCATAAGTTTCTTTAATCATTTATGCCACAGCACAATCTGAAACCATCCCTGGATAAAAGTCTTGTGGGTCTGGTCCTTGCATGCTTAATCCAATTATCCTATGGATCAACGTCGAATCGATGGTGATACACCTGTCTAACCATAGATAACCATCATGGAAGAACAACAGGAGGAGATTAACGCATACGTTAACCTCCTGATGTCTTCCAAAGTGTGGTATCTTCATCACGTTCAATATAGTGGAACTCACGATGTCCATGGTCCACGGTTGGGGGACGGTCTTCGACTTCTTCCCCTTAGTATTGGTCAAGTATTTGTGAGGTGCGAGCATGCCATAGCTCTTGCGGTCTCC
>CBVK0100357944.1:0-12638 GCA_900067695.1 Picea abies | reverse complement strand
ATGTGGGCATGTATGGGCCCGTTACAAGAATGTGTTTGACAAAAATGAAACCAAGAGGGGTCTCAAAAGAGCCGTTGTCCTCTCCTAAAAAATTTTGAAATTTTTGTTTAAGGGAGATGAGATCGTTTTCGCAATCCTTTTCTGGTTCTCAAGATCACTTGATGGCGCAAGAGAAGAGCATACTCAAGATTGTTACTTGCAACTTCTGGTCCCAAAATGTGAGTTTATATTTGATTAGAATTGATTTTCAACTTAGATTTATAAACCAAAGCAACCAATCCATGTGGCCAAAAATCAAAATAAGGGAAAATGATTTTTATCCACCTAAGTGCCTATGTTTGCTTGATTATCCCCTTTATAAGTTGAGGGGTCTAAGTGGTGCAGTATTTAGAGCATGCATATCATCATTCTTAAGAAGGAAAATGATTTTTCCCCACATCCAAGAGCTTACAATGTCAAAAAAAAGATCAAATTTGTGCCACAGAGTGCATACACAAGCGCATTGAGCGCGCGCGCGCTGTCGAAAATGAAGTGAAAAGCACATGCGCACAGAGAGAAAATGGTGCACAGGCACCTGTGCGCCCGATGCGCGCCTGTGGGGTGGAATAACCGCGCACCTGTGATAAAAAACCGAGAAGAAAAATCCAGATGGATTTCTCCCAATCTTCTGGTGAATTGTCTGGTTAGCAGGTCGGCAAAGGTCGGTTTGTGAACCTACAAGTTAATGAAATCAAAAGGAAAGAAAATAAAGCCCAAATGAGGGAGGAATTGATACCTTCTCCCCAGTATGGTCGCCAATCTATTTTCACCCAATTCGTCACTTGGTGAGCAAATAATGAGTGCTTACATGCCCAGTTGGGCTCTGCTAGGCATGACAGCTATAAGGTAAAATGTTAGAAAGAGAAACAACAAAGTTATAAACAAAAATCAAACTAAAACTAATTAAAAATATGAGCATATAACAACATGAAAAATAAATACAAATGGACCAATATCACCAATGTATAATCTTATCTATTGATGAAATCCAAAGGCACAAAGAAGAAAGGGGACTTGGGTCCCTTCTCTCTCCAATGGAAGGCTCTTGAGGCCCTCAAAGCTTGCTCTCCTTACAAAGAAAAGATGAAAATGTGGGTGAAAGAACTCCAAGCTTATTCACTCAAGATAGGGGTGAATAGCTCTATGAAATGCAGCTTGTGATGTGTATTGCCAAAGAATGAGTCCTTAGCAATCTCAGCAGTATAACAATACAAAGAATTCCTTGAGAAAATGGTGGTCATTCATGGCTTTTTATAGCCAAGCATTGGGTCATAATGTAACCTCTTTAGAATGTGAAAAAGGGCTCTTTAGGGCTCATTTAGGTCTTTGACCAGCCCACCATGAGGATTGCGCTCGGATTTGGTGTCAAATCGACTTGGGAGCTGATCCATTAGTGGTTTGGAGGCCGACCAATTTCAATAACTGCACCGTTTAGCAGGCGCACGGGTTTTTCACCTAACAGCCACGCATTTTATGCTGAAGCGTGCATTGTACATTGTTGTTACACGCATACGCGCGCGTGCCCAGGTTCTGTAAAGAGCCCTTCAAATTTTTGGCCATTTTGTATAGTTTTTGACCCTTTTGCTGTGCTGTGGAATTAACCTTGTGCCATGAATGACTTCTTTTCTATTTTGATGATGCGGAGTTCTTGTCGCCCTGTGCGGACGAAATTTCAGTGATAACACCTGCAATCATGAACATTTAGTATTAGACACAAAAAGAGTGGATAAAGAAAATGACTTAGATTGAACAGGAAGTCTCAAATCTTATTAGATAACCAAAGAACCAGTGCTTCATTAAATATTTACAATACGAGATCCTAGCTCAACCATCGACCATAACAAAATATCAAAATTGAGTATATATACTCAAAACTGTTGCAACTACTGGGATCATGATCGGACCATTGCATTCAAATATTTGTGTATTCCTATTCTTCTGTCTGATTGCACATGATTTCCTTTGTCAGACGCAACCTTAAACTAGTATGGGATTTGCAGGAAAAACTATCCATAGGGGGGCTTTGGGTTGTCAGTATTTTACCACGACCAGTCCTCCATGCTTTCCATTTATGAGGTGATACGAGGTTTCAACCACCACCCCTCTTCTCTATTAACTGCTTCATCAGGATTAGGATGAGGCTTTGAACGCTCAAGAAGCTTCCATGGAATCCTGACGGTTCTTCACGTCAACCTAGCGCTCTGAAACCATGGTGATCTCATTTGATACTAACATGAGGGTCTTCGGCCTTGGCACAACTCTCATCAAAATTACACCTTCCTTCACGTTTCTAAGGTTCCAAGTGACAACTTCTTCTCCACTGCACATTCTTACATGTGAACCCAGGTCACGACCTGGCGCTTATTCCCATAGGAAATTCAATATTTTATCTTTCAGGAATCCTCATATCACTTGACCACAACACCCCCGATTCCTGATTTGACGAAAATGACTAACTCAAATCATTGGTCGGATATTCTTTCCATCCAATGGCCGAGGCTTCTCGCTGAAAACCCTAAACTATCAACTTCATGTGATGGGCGCTCAATCTCCTTTATAAACCTGTTTCCATATAACTTTGGGTTGTGACCCTGGGCCCGCTCTCGAGTGCTTCGCAAGTTCGCACTACGTGAACTTGCTATGCTCCATTCTCAAAACTTGGATTCCCGAACCATGAACTAGTTGATCTAGTGCCACATGCCCCATTTGTTTGAATGACTTAGATCCATTTTGTGAATCAGGACTTCATGATCTTAGCTGAAAAATTTTAACACATTTGAAGTCCTAATTTTTGTGCTTGCTTGACCTTTGATCTAGGGCCTTAGCCCCGATGCTAAAATTCGAGAAACTTTATGATCCTGATCACCTAAGGGTCTCTGATCTGATCCTCTCATGTAATCTCCACGGTTGGCACTGATGTCACCTGTTAACCTGATTTGGCTTCAAAAAGGATCACTTTGATCAACGTGCCTCTACAACAAAGACGTGAAATACTGGATGGAGCTGGGAAAACATAAGGGTCGAAGAATGGAACAAAAAGAGGTGAATATTCATCCTTAGGAGAAACAAAAAGTGCTGGTCGAGACTTGTTAGAGAGAAAGACAGGGGAAAAACATAGACTCATGGTATAAATGACAACTACATACGACTCTTAACAACCTTATGTGATAACAGGCTCAATTTTGAAAAATTAAAACAACAACAAACGCTAAAAAATCTAGAAATACTAGCAAGCAAACAAAACCTTCTCTCAATGATCGTACTAATTGGTGATGAAATCCAACATTGCGTTATCAAGTCAATAAGAGTTTAGGATATGAGCAGGTGGAATAGTTATGATGGTGACCTACTTAATGGACTTACGCCTTGGTGTAAGATTCCACATAGTAATCATGGATTTACCCTCCAAGGAGCCTGAGTGAGTTTGACCGCCATCTATTCCAGGTACAAAAAATACTTCCCTTCACTGTCACCTTGTGTAAATACCCTAAATATTATGGCTACTAAATACACCAACTCACAGTCATCCCCTAGGAAGGTACAGTCGACTGTCTAGTTCGAGAGTATGGGCAGGATAACAAGTCTGAAATCCTTCAAGATAACTGAGTACAAGTGGACCAATAGATCTCCAGAGGACCTTGAATGGATTTGGAATTCATGAAGCACTGATACCAAATGAAGACAGTTGGACCTCAAGAATAACCCCCAATATATGATCTTACTACTACGAACGGTTAAAATGTGAAGGGATAATCTCTGTGGCTCTCCTGAATGCGACCTCATGCATAACCCCTGTGTGAGGGGGATCCCAAATAAGATTATATGAAAATTGGATTTTCTCTCCCTATCGCAAGATTCTAATGTTTATTTTTAATTCTTTGGAGAGTTTTACTCACAGCCTAATCCAAATCTCTAATCCTAGTCTAATGTTGGTGGAGGAATCTAAAAAGAAAAATTTCTAGATCAATTTCAATTAACGTTGATTTTTGTGGTTGTTCTTTACTCAGAGGTGAATGAGAGTAAAATTGATGATATTATGACTCGATTCCAAAAAATGCATAATAAAAGTGATAAACAATCGTTTTCTTTCAATGAAATTTTATTTATGGGAAGGAGAAGAGATTTCTCTTTTCACTATCAAACAAAAAAAATGCAGAGACTTCAGGCAATGCTCTCAACAAGAATCCAATTCAATGCTAAAAAACTCAGAAAATGATTCTAATATCCAAAATCCAATCATGAAAGTATATCTCTTTGTTTAAACATGAACTTTAATTGATTTGATTTGAATCTTCTTATGCCAACTAGATTTCACTATTTGTAAGTTTAAGCAATTGGAAGAAAATATCATATAAACAAAAAACACACTCTCACAGTGATCAAACAAGAAGTAAAACAAATCAAAACTTTTCAAAAATAAAATCAAAACTCAAACAAGAAGAAAAAATTTCTTGGAAAGATAAATCAAATATCAAATGGAACAATACATAGATCTATGGACTTCCTTGTGATAACTCTCAAGTAATTAGATGAACTAGAAAGTATCAAACCAATTCCATATCTCAAAGATGAATAGTGATTCCAAAACAAGGAAGGATGATTCCAATATCTTTTAAAAACCAAACAAAGAATAAAAAAAAAAACTTTAGAAAGCAAATGGTTGCAAGCTTCATAGAAGACACATACTGATAGAAAAAGTCTCGAGTAGGAGACAAAACCAAAAAACACACCCAACAAAGGTATCCCTCAATTTTTAAAAAGAAGGAAAAATCGACACTCTGATTATATCAGCACCAGAGCGCTACAATGCTCCCTAGAGCACTGCAGGGGAGCGTCGATGTGAAATCAACGCTTTGGATGTAAGGGAAGGGGTGCGCTATTTTCTGAGAATGAGAAAGTGTCAACCCAGAAAAAAAAAACACAGGAAGGATTGATTATCATCTTGTGTAAGATGACTTCAAAACTAACAACATATGTAAAAAGTGGAAAAACACAGGGAGTAATATCTGAAGATGGGAAAAGTCTAAGACAAGACCAAGGAAGGAAACCACAACTGAAAGCTTCATTCGCCAATGGAGTCTCCAATTTCTGTTGTAGGAAAATTTCCCTGCATATAGGTGAATATCCTCTTGGATCTTATACCCCTATGACCAAGATAGAAAGGTGCTAACTTTGAACACTGACATTCCTTTAAATGAAGTTAAACTAGTCAAAGAAGAAAAATAAGAAAGTATGCATATCTTTTTATGAAGTTTGTCCTCGCTCAATCTAGGTTGATCTTGATCTTCAAGTCCTCTGATGAATTCTGTAATCCAATAGACAACGAAGACAAATCATACTTCCTATTCTACCAAGATTAGTTTAAAACTAGATTCATCATAAGAGACAAGTCCATGCAAATGTACACAAACTTGACGGAAACAGGCCAAGAACATATATATTAATGAGAACAAAATAAAGTGCCTACAAATGTAGATGCAGATGTAGCAGCCTCACCAAGTCCTCTTTGTCTAAACCCTTGCTCAAAATCTCCAAGATCAGAATGAAAATACTTTCACTGATTATTCCCCTTTTCACCATGAGAATGCCTCCTTATATAGGCTTTGAGAGGCTCAATAACCTTAGATATTCTTGGGATAAGTTGAGGATATAACTCCATCAGTTGTGGGATTCCCTTTAGATACAACCTTGAACTTGGATTCAAGCCAAACTGACTTGGATGATTCTTAACTGTCCTTAGAGATAAGGGGGATTTGTCCCAAGATTTTCTCAATAGATCGACACTCCCTCATAGTTGGCCACAAAGCATTGCAACGCTCCTTACTAAGAGGGAAAGGAGTGCCAGCGCTCCTTACAAGTGGGAAGGGGAGTGTTGATCTCCAAATATACTTTTAGGATGGTAATTCCTCAAGGTAAAAGCTTTTACTCATTTCCAAAAGATATATTTTCATATTCAAATGAGTCTTAGAAGATATACCAAGTGTTCTTATGATGTCGTTCGCGATGCTACACATGTGAGACAATAATATGATTTTTGCGACACTTGCGACACTTGAAATAATGATAATGAGACATCATCAAAGTGATTAATTTTGACATGTAACAATGGGTGCCAAGGGTCGAATCCCTCAACATCTTCAAGTCTGGAAAATCTTTGTTTCAAAAATCTCTAAGGGATAGAAGGTTATCGAAGGAAAGAAACGAATGGATAGGATATGTTCGGGAAGTCGATAGTGAACTCACAACCATCAAATATAAGGATGATGCACGGGATTTAAGCATGGTGGAGCTCAAGTCCCTGAATTCCTGAAGCATTTGTAGCCATCGGATCTAGCAGGGAAATGCGTGACATGATCCCACTTTTCATCAGTAGAGTACTTTGGGAGGATCTCATGGTGAAGTTCCTTGAGTCTAGGCCCCCGAAGACTTGGATGCCCAAAACCCATCCTAACCGTTGGAATGGTAAACATGTGGCACATGATTAATCCCTTTTCTACTTTATTATTTGGGAGGAACAACAACAGGATGAGTGGAGGACTCCTAGAGACTGGAGTCCTAGAGTCCATCTAGGTCGTCGATTGTATCGATAGTTGTTATCAAATCGAAGGGTTTGGGAGTCAAGGAGTTCAGAGGGTTCAAGGAGGAAGGAGTACCAAGGCCCCCATAGGCATGAAGGCCAGATAAAACCAGAGTTGTTGATCATAGAGGGGATGCATGGAAGGCGGAGATCTATTCTTCTTATTCAAATCTTTGGGTGGGTTGATGTTGGAACATGTAAGACCTGTTGAAGTCCGGGCTACTGAAATTTTTTCAACTATTGAGATGATCAGAGTTTGTGGATTTTAAATGCTACCATGGATTAAGCACTTCGGTAGGTTCGTTGTGTGGGGGGGGGGCTTGGAGTTTCATTCTTCCAGAGTTCCTGAAGTGAGGAAACTCTGAAGTCCTGAATTTGGGGAAGTAAAGGGGAATAATCCCCCGGTTTCATTCTTAGGGGCACATGGGTCTGGTCTTTAACCACCAGAGGCTCTCCAAAATAATTTTGTCCTGAATTCGAGGGACAATTCCTGTGGAACACAAATTAGAAGGTCCAAAGGGACCTTGTGAGCTGACCGAGCTCCTGTAATTTGAATATTATTATACTGGGAGGTCAATGGACCTCAGGTGGGAGTGGGGGCGGTGGGGTATGCACCATACATGATGATGGAAAAAAATATAGTGTGTCAGGTTTCAATCTTAGTCAACAAGTTTTTTTGCATGGGAAGTTTGAGAAACAACTTTTTCATGTTGCAAACAACATGGCTTATCCACAATGGCAACAATCAATTTGTAATGTTTTTGAGAAGTCTATCATTGAGTATGAATGGTGTGATGACCTAAGAGGGATTGAGATTGGACCCTCAATGATGCAATTACATATCAAAGAATCAAAATTTGTATGTTTATGTAGTTTCAAATGACTTGAGAATACAAAATATATCCTTCAGCAGTCGAAAGAATTATTCAAAGAGAGAAAATTCATGGATGAGAACTTGAATGGGGCATACATGGAACTTAGTGGAACATGTGTAGATCTTCTGCTAGTTGGACTACTAGCCATGATTTTCTATATTGTATGTGGCAATTAGAAGTAATCATATGCACATATTTCATATGAAGTTTTGATGTGCCATCCATCTCCTTGAAAGTCACAAAAATCATCTTGGTTTTACAATCCAATCGGTTCTGTAATGAGGCACTTCCAAATCCTTTTATGTGAACTTACAATATTTTTCCACACACTGCTTGGTTTCACAAAAATTGAATCTACTAGATAACTTGTTGATAACTTATATAATACACAAAGGAGGAGTTATTGGGAACTCCTTTGGTACACAGAGGAGTATCTTTTGGGAGCTTGACTGAAATAGGGACATGACCCTATCAAATTATCTTTCATATTTTGGCCATAACATTTGACTCGAATGTCTGTTTTGCGTGTTCTTTATACCATTGGAAAGGTATTTCAGAGGCATAAAACTTCAAAGTTATATGATTTGAGGAATTCCTCACCAATTATTCACATTTTTAATTTTTAATATATGGCATATAGTCAACAACCCCATAGAACATAATAACTCAACCACGAGAAGACGAACCAGGAATCAAATTGAGGGAAGCTTATACAAAATTTCAATTTATTAATGTTTCAGTTCCATTGATTAGAATGATTTTTTTAATATTTTATTTTGATGTTACTTTGAGGTCACTCATATGTTGCATGTTGAATGGTGCTAGCTACGAATGCCAAAGGGAGGCCATACTTTGCAATTTCGCAATGCGATATAGAACCAAGGACAATAGTGCAACAAAAACAAGAAAACATTTCACGGTAGTGGGGAGCAACAAAGAGAATCAAACTCAAATGACTGAAGAGGGAGTTTGAACCCTATGATGACCAAATCTCCTAATTTCCAAGCCATTCATTACGGTGGGTGGAGTGCACTATATCTGAAATCTATGATGGACCACCATCGCTAAAAGAAAAATCTGAAATGTAACTATTTTGTTTGTCATCTCATCATTATAGAGAGAATAAGGACAAATTTTAGTAAATGAAAGGTCATGGGGTGGAGGAGAAAGGCCAAGAGTCAAGTAGAAATTCAATAAATACAAGGACTTTATCCAAGTAAAGCGATTTTTTGGATCTTCATGTATTGTAATATTCACTGAACTATTTTGTGGAAGACACTAAAATTGAGAAGGACTCCTTTGATATTTCACTTACTATTACATAATTTTTTAATGAGGAGAAGTCATTTTAGCCAAGCTATTTTCTAAAGAGTTTTTATTCTTAGGTTGGACATATTGCAGACTATTCCTTTGTTTTTTTCTCATCCCTCGAGTTGTGTAAGGATGTACTTCATATTGTATACTAATATTATGTTTTATGGTTGTATTCTTATTTGTATTCTTCAAAGAATATTTTTCTAAATTAGTCGGTGTAGAACTATGAATAATTTTTTAAATGCTAGATTATTTTGTATTTGCATTTGTTTATTCATATTGTTCTATCTACTATGTGTGAACTATTTCCTGGGCCATTAACAGGAGCATGGTTGTTTCTATGTTTTCTTTATGGTCACCTTAGTTTTGTCCAAACACATGCATCTTATTTTAGTTGCATTTCATTCTTTAGCTTAGAAAACCTTCATTGGTGGATCGAGATGAACAAGTAAAACCAAAAATAGTAATGGATGTCGGGTTAGAATCTAGATGGGTTCCCTATTACAAATGTTGAGAGGTCTAATTGGGACAAGTATTATTGGGGGGAACCCCTGCTGTTAAAAAAGAGATATTTTTCCCTTGTCAACAAATAGTAACGAATAAGACTTTTCATCCAAACAAAGAAGGAGACTAAGTAAAAACATAATCAAATGATGGAACATGTACATAAAACCCTCACTAGAGGAGGATGTACCACAAGAAGGGGGGAGATTTTCTTCTCTAGACCAATGTTCCAAGGAAAAAGTTATGTAGAGGCCTCAAAACATGGTGAAGTATCCTCCCAAGAAAGAAAAGTACCAACTCCTAACTCTTCCAAGTGGAACATCTTCATGAAAAGGTGGAGAAAGACCCTTTATGCATGAATATTATGTAAACTTATTTAAAATCCATGGTGGCTAGTCCCAAAGTGCGTAACCATTCTACCCCAAGAAATGTATCACAACTTCCCATTTCAATTGAAAACATGTGATTTTTGAGATGATACTCACCCATTTGTAGTTTCAAAGTTTCACATTTTTCCCCACATTTCATCATTCCACCATTGTCGATCATAATTTGAAAATTAGATATGGGACCTACATAAGAATGGGTTTCTTGTGGAACTCTCCTATGGATAAAATTGTGGGTGTTGTCATTTTCAATCAAAATAATCACTTTGTAGTGCTCGATATAGTTTATTAATTTCAAGGTTTGTGATGTTGAGAAACTTGATAGGTCATGGAAAGAAATTTTGGGTTCCTTGGAAGGATTTTTCAAGGGGACTTCATCTTCCATGGGTGGGGTGGTGTCTTCTAAATCTAGTTTAGGAGTATATTAAATAGGAATTTCCTATGAGTAGTCATGTAGAGATGTATCCATTTGAAATAATTATTTTTCTTTACATTTGTGCCCTTTGAAACAATGCTCATCACAATTATAACAAAAATGGAGGCATTTACATTCTTCTATATCTTTAATAAATAACTTGTTGATGCAGACTCCCTATGAGTTGGATGGGTTGGGGGTGGTTCCCACAAGGGGGTTAGGGAGAGTGGTGAATAAAGGTCTCTCTCTTTGTGCATTGATCACCATCTTATATTATTTATCTTTTTCACAAGCTTCCAACCATGTTTGTGGGTGATGCATCATGGCATGTGATGTAATTGCATCCTTGAGACCATTTACAAAACATTCTTTAAAAAGTAAATCAGATTGGTCCTCTTTGTAGATTACTAGTTACTCAAAGGTAGTAATATATTCCACAATTCTACCTCTTTGACATAATTTTTCCAAGAATCCCAAATGGTGAGTGTCATTATCAAAACAAGCATAAAGTATTTCCCGAAATTGGGTCTAGGCAATGTAACCTTTATAAGACTTCCTATACCATTGCTTCCACTTCCAACATTCAACATTCAAATATAAGACACCCACATGTAGTTTTTGTAGGTCATCAATAATTCCATGGAGTGAGAAATAATGTTCCATTTGTGTAACCCACCCTGAGGGATTTGACCCATCAATTGTTTTCATGTCAACGTTTGGAAAATAAAGCCATGAATTGTGATCCTAAAAGTGTGGGTGGTGATTATCATAAAACATGGGCGATGTCTACACTTTAGGGGTGATAAATTCCTCTTTGGTTGGATCAATGTATGGATTTCATACATGTATATTTAAGTGTTTCCCTAAGACTTTCAAGAGGCCATGGTGTTCTTGAACTATTTCCTCCACAATTTTGCAGGAAGACTCAATGTTATCCATCTTGTCTAATAGTTTTTCATGTTGAGTGTGTTGGTTTTGTTGTGGGTTTTGAGATAATGGGGATTAATATTGATTCTCCAAGTTGGACACGTTGTAATTTTGAACCATTGTACCACCAAATATTTTAGGAAGTGTTATTCTCCAATTGTCTCAGTGTGACCAATAGCTTGAAAGGAGTCTTTTCAGATATATCCCAAATCACTAAATTGTTGGGTCAACCTGAAAAGATTTATTTAAGAGGCACACCCCTACATATTGTGGGAGTACTACTCTTGGTTGATTATTACTATGGTGGAATAATTCAAATTCCTTCTAGATGCAAAGATATAGGAATTTCTCCAACTAATTGGAGGGTCCTGAAGACATAGGAGTGTTAGGTGTTATATCTCTCAGATATACTTATAGGGTCCAAGAGTAGTAATAGGCCCAATATCTCAGGGAACTAAATAACGAGGCTCAATTGTACCCTTATCCCTTAAACCCAACTACGTAGGTACTATACAATGGTCTCCCCAAGTGATATTATTGATGTACTATATCAACATGAGGGATAATCAATTGATCTAAGGTTGGTCTCATAGGGGTCTTCTTATATACATGAAGTTATGTGGATGTGAGATTTTGTATACATGTGTTGTCTAATGCAATAATACTTGAAGGGGTGTTATGGAGAAAATCTCACCAATGGATTGACAATATATCCCTAGGATCTGCCTACTGATCTTAGAAAGACAATGGGATAGATTTCTATGGTTCTCCTATAAACAAGCAATAATATTTATATGTATACCAAGAGTTGGTGGAATGGCATACCTTTTCCTGAAGGTTTTCCTTGCATATCCTTTCCTTGTGTAGTCCTGAAGATACAACTCCAAGCTCCTTCAACCTTGTAGTTTCACACAAGTGACAAAACAATGCCTTCCTACTATTCTTCTTAAAATTAGAGTCCTAGATCTAGCTTGGATCTAACCTGATCTATGAAAGAATAAATCATATATAAACATTTATGAATGAAAGAAAAACATTTATGGGTAAAACCAATGATCTATTAATTGAAACAAGAGAAATACATCAAATCAATTACCTATTAGTCTAGGTTCATTCCTCCTTGCCCCTTGCTCGTTTTTGCTCCTCAGCTTCTCCAAACAAGCTAGGAAACTTGACTGCAATTGATGTATATGGAGAAGTACCTAAGAATTTTGGAAGAGGCTCAAGAGAGATTGTATATATTCTAGAAACCAATGGAGACTCAAATGGTGTGAGTTCCAAGGCTCATACCACAAATAAACAACTCATCCCTCGCTCATATCTTTGAAAATTCAAAAATATAGAAGGTTGTTGAGGGTGTCTCTTGTTGTGTGTTATGACCCATGGGGGTCATATCATAGAATCAAAAACTAACATAAGTACACGCCATGTAAATAATTTAAACGTGGAGCACAACTCCAATATAGATAAGTTACACAATAACTCCTTAAAGAATAGAGGAACCCCCTCCAATTAAACAAATACCTTTCATACTTCCCATTTCACTTGTTAATAATGAATACATGTTCTTATATATATATATATATATATATATATATATA
>CBVK0100357943.1:0-12638 GCA_900067695.1 Picea abies | reverse complement strand
ACAACTGATTCACCCCCCCCCTCTCAGTTGTTTTAGTATTTCCAACAAACCCTGGGAGATGAAGCACCAAAAGTCATGTGGGCCCCGTTTGGGTAAGTTAGTACATCAACTTCCCAGGGTCGTAACTTTTGCATATGATCTCCGTTTTAGGCATATGATAGCTTGTTGGAAAGGTATCATCGAAGAGATTCATTTCAGGGGATCAATCATTCTTTCGAATATCATTGAGAACCTCGATCTCGAAAAACCTTCATTTAGGCCCTCAAAATCGCCTCGGAAGTTAAAACCTGCTAAAAATAGTAAATTGCCAAAATTGTCAGAAAATAGTTTTGAGCCAGTCAGAAAAGGTGGGTGGCCACCGATATCCACTTGGATCAATCCTCCCTCCTTATGAAGCAATGGTCTCCATTGCGTTGAGTTCCCGGGGGAGAGGGAAAAGCGTTTGCTGGATCTGCATCTTGATGAGCTACTTGTATTGTTGGAGACATCGCACTGCTTAGTTTGTGGAAGTATGTCAAGAAACTGTTGAGGCTGAGGCTGTTCAACAAGTCGAGATACATGAGAGGACGGTGTGCAGAAGGAATCTTTGCACTTTCCTGCAGCCTTGTCAACCTACTTTTGTTAGATAGAAGGTGTTTGGGGCGAGGCTGTAGTGGTTGCAGTGTCCTTCTGTTCTCCTTTTGAACAGATTGTGAAGAAGTTCAATTTTGCAGTATGAGATACTACCTTGAGGCACTTTTTAGGTGGAACAATAGTCGGAACTACCCGTGGTATTCTGTAGAGATGACCCCCCAAAGTAACAATGACACTACGAGGTCGAGACTCATAAACATCATGGCGCTTCCACATATATGGCTGGCCGAAGAGAACATCACAAACATCTAGTGGGGAAACATCACATAATACCTCGTCCTTGAAGGGATGGATGTCGTATGAAAATCGACATTGCTAGTTGACACAGAGATCTCGTCCTTGGCAAAGCCGCCCAATGTTGTATGGTTGCGGGTGTGGTGTTGTCGACAACCCCAACTGTTTGACGACCTCTGCTAAGATGAGGTTCTTCTGGCTTCCGCTATAAATAATAAAATGTAACGGGGTCCCCTTCACCCACATTTGTGAATGAAAAAGGCGCTCCCCCTCTTCGGGATCTGTTGGTTCTTCTGGTTGAATTTCTACGGTTGCGACAATAGTAGTGGGGTCTGCGTCAATGATCTGTCATTTACCATTATTTTCAAAATCGGATTCTGAATCAGGGTTCGGCTCCTTGTCTTTGATCTCGGCCACCAATAACTGTTTTGAGTGACATTCAACAGTGTTGTGCCAGGGGATTTTGTGATCATAGCTTCCATTCCCTCAACGTTATTCTACAAACTGATACCTTTCCAATGATGTGAAAATCACCTCAATCAGAGATTGTATGTGGAATTTATGCTTCCTGAAAGTTGACCTACCTTGTTGACCACCATGGTACCAAGTCAATGCACATTAGTCCCTATTATTCACACATGTGGGGCTAGCCATGTGTGGAATTTAAAGAAGATTGTATAAGGTCCAAAACCTAACACTAATTGAGGGTTGAAACATGCCAAAACCCTAACCCTAGATGGCTATCAGGTTATGTTAAACATTGGATCTCTACAAAAAAAAGAGTTCCATTCTTTTAGCATTGTACTTATTCCATAGTTGAATAGATCATCTAGGAGTGGGATTTGAGAGCATAACAAAGGAGGATGACAATTCTGTAACATCCACTCAAGCCACAATACTAAAGGAAAGTCCATAGTGAGTGTCTCTTTCTTTGTGTTTGCATTTAACTACTAAAGAAAAGAGAGCAAAGCACGTGCCTCACCTTCTAGCTGGGTTTTCTCCCATGTTCAGTTTCCTAGGATACATTTGTGTGGAGGGTGTTTCCATTTGCTCAGTTTTTCATTTTTCGTATTTTAAGTTATCTTTCATAAAATTGTGTAATAAGATAGTGTTAAAAAATCTAAGATCTAAGGAAATAAACTTGTATAGTAAAATATTTCAGCATAATACAAGATCTGTTATAACAAATTGTTCCAGTGGAATATCCATGACAATTTACAGATCAATTAATGAAAACAAACAAAATGAAAGAATAAGCAAATAAACACATCATCCACACAAATGAACACAAGATGTATCTTGGGAAACCTGAAATGGGAGAAACCCAACTAGAAGGTGAGACCTATGCTTTGATCTCTTTTCTTCAGTTATGAAAATGAAAATAAAAAGAAAGTGGGCCCTCATTATGGAGCTTCTTATGAAACTATGGCATAAATGGATGCTACAGAAACTTCTCCCTCCTCTATTATGCTCTCAAATCCCACTCTTAGATTATCTTCCCAACTATGGAATAAGTACAATGCTAAAATAATGGGACCCCCTCTCCTCCTAGCAGCCTAGTATTTAACATAGTCAGATAGCCACCTAGGGTTAGGTTTTTTGCATGCCTCAACCCTCAGTTAGTGTTAGGTTTTTGGACCTTCTAGAATCTTCTTGAAATTTCAGACGTAACTATCCCACATGTGAGTAATAGAGGCTAATGTTGTATCCACTTGATACCACGGTGGTGGAAAAGGTAGGTCAACTTGTAGGGGGCATAACTTTCACAGATTAACTCCAATTAAGTTGATTTTCATGTTGTTGGAAAGCTCTCAATGTGTAGAACAACATCAAGGGGTTAGGAGAAAATCTCAGAAAGTTTTGACCCCAAAAAGTATTGTTTGATGCCTCAAAATGGCTTTGGAAGGTTCCAGACCCCAAGTCTCCAAACTGGGACCTGCTACTAAAATGGGCCTTGCAAGCCAATTCCTCCAATTTTTTCACCCATAAATTACAAAGATAGATGAAAAGTTATATAATGATCCATTTTGGATCATTGAAAGTTCACACACCATGGTTGGTGATTTAAGTAAATCTTGGAGGATTCAATAGCTTTAATATTGTTGCAATCATTTGGCTCACTAGCTTGGACACATTGCCTACAAAGAGATACTATTGATGGAGCTTGCAAAGATAGTTGTCATCATGGATTTGTGCCCCTAGAGAATGTCTAGATGATGTGTTCTGCTCTTGGACATACCGGTTATCACCTATGGTTCATCCACAAATATGTTGATTTAATCTCATTGATGGAAGAGTTGTTGTGGTTGGGAGAAACTCTTCCATGTACATGTGGATCCGTCAAGCATAGATCTAGGGAGTATTTTGGGTCACCAAGATGATGGTGTGATGGATCATATTGTGCATTTTTCTAGTATAAATTTGTCTTGTGTAGACCAGAATTACACCACTACATAGTGAGAGGGCTTGGCAATGGTGTATGTGTTGCATAAATTTCAACACTATATGTTAGGGAGGAATTTCAAATTATTTATTGATCACTCTACGTTGAACTGCTTGGCCCCTCTCTTGCCGCAGTGTGGTCCATCTCATTTACTGGTCCTAATAGTTTCCAACAGGGTAATATTGTTCCTTTACCACATCCACAAAAAAATCCCAAGTGGGATCAACCCCATATATTTCAAACTCCTCTGTGGAACTCTTCTCCCAATAAGTTTCCCACAAATGTTTGACATGGGGGAGAGATTTAAGGAGTGTGAAGGTGATCTTTTCTTTGTCGGAAAATTTGTGAACAGAGAAATAATTTTCTAGCAGATTTAACCATTTGTCTAGGGCTTCTACATCTATATGTCTTTCAAATATAGGAATATCAAAATTAACTTGTACCTTGAAAGGCGAGGTGCCTCCAAAGTGGTCGCTTGATGAAGATGCGCCTGTTGCTATCGACAAGCGTTGAAGGATGTGGGAAAAATTCTCCATCATTTCGTCCCTCTGTCGCGTGAGAGCTTGCTCAAGCAACAGACTGATAGGATCGCCTGCTCCGTCATTTTTCTTTGCTTCCACCATTGAAGGTTTCTTGGGTGTGTGAGAGAGATTGTTCTCAAAAGATACAAGCTTGAGACCCAACTTGCTATACTCGAACCTCGTCAGGGACATGCACTGAAAAAAACGATCAAGAACAACCCGCTCTGATACCACTGATCTGGATTATTTTCGACACGAAATGAGAGCGGAGATATAACAAAGAAATGCACAGAGATATCGCAGATATTCAATAATATAACAAAAATGTATCAAAGATGCAACCATAAACACAAATATACAGTTTTACATGATTTCTATTAATGAAAGAAATGTACAGAGACTATAAAAATACAGAGTGAAAGACTCGCTAGAATGGTGGCGAAAGACTCGCTAGAATGGTGGCAGCTTATCTCTGAGAAGAGATGTGACAACTACTCGGATTCGCAAGAGGATGATTAAAATGAGGCTCTGAAGGCATTTTTACAATAAACAGGAATGCCAAAAACCCTAGACATCCAAAAACTTAACCCTAGGAGATGAAGCGCCAAAACTCATGTGGGCCCCGTTTGGGTAAGTTAGTACATCAACTTCCCGGGGTCGTAACTTTTGCATACGATCTTCATTTTAGGCGTATGATAGCTCGTTGGAAAGGTATCATCGAGGAGATTCATTTTGGGGGATAAATTATTCCTTTGGATATTATTGAGAACCTCTATCTTGAAAAACCTTCATTTAGGCCCTCAAAATGGCCCCGGAAGTTAAAACCTGCTAAAAATAGTAAATTGTCAAAATTGCCAAAAAACTGTTTTGAGCCAGTCGGAAAAGGTGGGTGGCCACCGATATCCACCTGGATCACATTCCCATCAAGGTTCATCCTTTCAGTCCTCTCAATCACATCATCCAATTGAACTTTTTGTTGTAATGAAGTGGTCAGATCTTCTACATGAAGGGAAGATGGCACTTGAAAAGAAGATTCCAAAGATTGATCCAAGACAAAGATCCCCCCTTCAATATGTGGATTATCATTTTCAAACTCTTGATATGTCTTTACATCGGTAAATCTATCAAGATGATCAAGCTGTCGCTCAATAATCTTTTCGTTCTTGGTGGATTTAAAAAAAATCACATCTCTAGAAATAATGAATTTTTTGTTCACCTCATCATAAAGATGATATGCCTTGGTGGTAGTTGAGTACCCAAGAATATGCATTTTTGACTACTTGCACCTAGTTTGTTTCTTTGCTCCTTAGGAATTAAGACATAACAAGTTGAACCAAAGACCCTAAGATGCCTCACCGAAATAATGCATGAGATGGACTTTTGTTTCTTACGTACACTTCACACATAGTTACATCAACCCAAAACATCAAATTCACATTCTTGAAAAATAACATTAAACGTACCATATTTAAGAATGTCTTGCTTATTCTTTTTGCTACACCATTCCATTGAGGATTGTATGGAACAATGGTTTGATTCTTGATCCTATGTTGGCAAATATAACTTTCAAACTCATTAGAAGTACATTCCCCTCCATTATCAATAAAAAGAGTGTCAATACAAGATTGAACTTCATTTTCAATCCATAGATGAAAAATTTTAAATGTTTCAAATGCTTGAGATTTCTAGTTCAACAAATAAACCCAACACATCTTGGTGTAAGCATTAAGAGGAAAATGCAATAGAGATAGGGCCACACAAATAAGAGTGTATCAACTCTAGCTTTCTGCGAGCTCTCAAAGTGGAATCATGAAAAGGTTACTTCTTGTGTTTACCAAGGATACATGCCTCACATTGATTAAAATTTGTTAGAATGGTGGGCAAGCCAAAAATGCCATTTTTCTTCAACATGTAAAGACTATCATAATTGAAGTGCCCAAATCTAGCATGCCACAAAAGAGTGGATGGCAATGTACCTTCATCATGGTGAGAGAAGCATGCAAACTTTTGTGCCCGTGCATCCCTTTCAACTTCAACAATTTCTCATACTCACATTTTGTCATGTTGGCCTTGTTGTCGGAAGACCTCCTTATTTCAACATTTCCATCAAACATGCGAATATAACAGCCTTGCTATCAAATGTGCACAAGAGACAACAAGTCCCTTTGCAACTCAGAAAGATAGAGAACATCATGCAAAAGAAAATCCAGGAATCTAGGCAATTTGACCATGATGGTGTGTGGATGGTGCCAGTTCCTATAGGTTTGAGACTAGATCTATTTGCAAAGTATTCTTAACCCTCTACATTGTTATTCAATTATTCAATTAAGTCTCTCCAAAGATTCATGTGACAAGTAGCACTAGTGTCAAGTGACCAAGCATCTCTCCAAGAAGGAACTGAATTTTCGAACAAATCTTCATTTATGCCAATGTTGTAATGAAAAATAACAAAATGAGCGGGTTCATGAGATTTACCTTTTTCTTTTTTTTGTTCATGTTGTTCTTTGATCTTCTCCCATGGGATTATACATGTCTTTGCATCATGTCCATTCTTACCACAACAAATACAGTCAAAATTATATCTCTTACCTTGATTATGCCTACCCCTTGCCTATGAAATAACATCATGTTGAAACAATTGTATGTTGCAAAGAATTGATGAGCTCTCAAGTAGTTGACATGGTTCTAGGCAATGATGAAGGAATGACATATTGCTGCAAATGTTGTTGTACAATAGGTGAAATTTGACAAATTCAAAGGCAAAGCAAACCAGAAATCAAGAAAACAACAAACAATATGCGGGAGAACACCATAGGGAATTAATACCCTACTTAGTATTAAATAGAATACATAGGTTACATAATGGATCCAACAGATATCCGAGAAACTATGGAAATTGAAGTAGACAATAACTGAAACTGAAGACAACTAAAGATAGCTATGTGAGCTTACAGACAATGGGTGCAGACTACAGGAACATGTGGAGATTACATTACATTAACACTCCCCCTTAATCTCAGTTGTTACATTCATAAACACTTACAATGCCCAAGTGTTGTCTTTGAAATTCAAAAACAATTTCTCCAAGTGGTTTAGTAAAAATGTCTGCTAGTTGATCTCTTGATCCATAGAATTGAAGAGAAATATCTCCATTATTGACAAGCTCTCGAATGAAATGAAAGCGAGTGTCAATGTGTTTGTTTTTCTTGTGAAATACATGATTCTTTGACAATGCAATGGTTGAGTTATTATCATAGAAAATAGGAGTTGGATCATTTTCCAAATGTACCAAATATTTCAAAAGTCTTCTCATCCATACAACTTGACATGATGTTGAAGTTGCAACAACATACTCTACCTCTACTAAAGATATTGCAACTATGGGTTGCTTCTTTGATGCCCATGAACTCAAATTGGTACCCATATAAAAAAACATAACCAAATGTGTTTTTCCTATCATCAATGTTTCCTACAAAATCATTGTTTGTGTACCCTACAGGTGAATAATCTTTAGAAGTTTTGTACCATAAACCAAAGTTAAGTGTCCCTACTCTTAGTATTCTTTTTCCAAATTTCCAATGAGAATCCTTAGGGGATTCTATAAATATGGAAATAAATCTTGCTGCAAACATTATATCAGATCTAGTTGAACTAAGGTACATTAGACTACCAACTAGCCTCTTATACAAGGTAGAATCAATTGTTGAACCTTCATCTGATTTGTTCAATTTAGTTCCTAATGCAATAGGTGTTTCTACTTGTAATACCCCTAGGATGAACCCCAATTGTAATGTAAATGTAATTGTATAAATACGCTGGTGAGTCGTGGTGCACAAGTTTTGGGTACAATTAAGTGCACACTTGTTTCATAACTTTGTGCACACTTGAGCAAGTGCACAAGGATCGTTTCAAAGTGCGCACCGGACCATGTTTGTAGCCAGGATATTTTTGGGGTCGGAGAGCCTTTGTATATATGTATATTGAGGCCATAATGTATGTGTGGTTATTAGGATGGAGAGCCTATATTGAAACAAAGGCCAATGCATCTATTTTTGTAAAATGTAATTGCAATCAGATATTAAAAAACATATCACTGCGCACAGACCAATCATAATAAAAGAGACGGGGGGCTTAAAACTCCACTAGAATGGGAAAGGGGTGTGAAGCTTAAAGAGAATATTTTAATAATATTTCCAAAAGTATAATTATGGGATATGTATTTATTCTAAGTTCCTAAGGAATGGGTCACCAAGTGGAGCTAATTTATCTCTTAAGGTGACAAGCATCTAGTTATAATCATGCAAATATATTGTTGGGTCTTAGTGTATTTCAGAGGATATTCACTCATTTTCCTAGATCATGTAGACCAACTTTCCTCTGTTAAGAATCCACATCTTGTTGTAACTTGTAAGGGTCTATGTGCGATTAAAGAAGTAGGTTGTCAGGCCAATGTGCTATTGAAGAAGCGGGTTGTCAAGTCTGTGTTTGTCGAAGAAGTGAGTTTGTCAAGTCCATAAGCATTCTCTCCAAGTGAGAGAACTATTGGAAATTGTTTTCCCAAGGTGCACAGTTGCAGCTACAGGGCTCTGAGAATTCCTGTTTGGCCTTTTTCTAAATCCATGGAATGGAAGTGGGGCAGCTGAAGGAATGTTGAGCAGAGAAGGGGCACACTTCCTGGGGTGGGTCAGGCATGTGAAAAATGAGGGACTGTAGTCAGTTTGCTAGGGTTGGCACCTTTTTTTAAGTGTTTGGACCGTGGATAGACCTTAGCTTGGATTAGGAATCCTTTGCCCAAGTGGAGTTTTAGCCCCAAATCGGAGGTGACTTGCTGTTAAAAGTTTCTAAGTGATAGAGTCTATGGCTGAGAGGAACGTCTAAGGTCTATGCGCAGTTGGTGGATTACAACAAAAGATAAGTGTCTTCTTATGTGTATTATTCTTTGAGTAATATTCATATACATGTGAAATATATTATGTGATACAATTGTATATATGTATTTGTGTGTGGATTATATATGTTGTAGAACTACATGTTTGTTGCATATGTAGGGCATGAACTATGACAAGTTTATGTGTTTATATACTATTCAACTTGTGATTGCTTATGATATTGTTGTTTATGGAATTGATACATAGTTATGTTAGGTTGTACATATATTGTTAGTTCTACATAACTATTGCATATGTAGAGTGTGGTAGTTATTAAGTGTTTCTGGTTAGATAATTATGTAGTAATGGTTATGGAATTATGAGGCAATACTTGAATCATTGCGCACGCAAAGTAGTATTAGTCTATGCACGTGAATGGGACAGATCCCATGCACAACATAGGAATGGTTGCACACATAGTTGTATTATGAGTTCTTTCCATTGTTATAGTCTCTATCTTGTTAAGTAACTTCAATAGTAATCGTATAGGTTCTAGCACGAAGCTAGAAAAGTCATGCATGTTGAGGGACAGTCGACGCGACTGAAACAATGACGGTTGAGCACAGAAATTTGCTAAGACATAGTTGTTGCGGACAACACGAGACTGGTTGCGTGCACTGGGAAAACATAGCAGCGCGCAACACAAATCCAATCGTACACATTTTTGGTTTCAACGAGTTGCTTCAACAAAAGAAATAATTGATATTAAAGATTTAAATAACAAAGTTGCGGTGGTGGAGACTTTACAATGTGGTAATGAGACTCAGCTAGGAGGTTGGATACGCTACAAAGTGGTATCAGAGTTTAAATTTTGATGTGACATGGTTGTTTGAGAAGAGTTGGGGATGTTACAAAGTGGTATCAGAGATCTTGGTTCAAGACTAGACTTGTATGGGCCAGAGATCCACATGAATTTGGCGAGGTGAGCAATTTTATGTTGGTCGTAGGGTCGCAAGCTGAAAATATGTAAGAAGCAGTTGAGTGAAGAAAGGACTTGTATGCACTAAGTATTGGTGCGCAGTGTGTGCATACTAAATTTTGGCACTGCATCGTGTAGGACTTATAGTGCGTAGAAGATATAGGTGCATGGAGTGTGTGCACTAAATATTGCAATTGTGGGGTATAGAATTGGTGGAGCACACATAATATAGAGTTCATTACGTGCGTGATGAATATGGATGCCATGCATAATTGATGGGTGTGTGCATAATAATAGCGTGCAGGGCATGCACATTGAATACTGGTGATGCACAGTGATAGTGCGTTGAATAAGAGCATCACACAGAGCATAATTAATGGTGTGCAGTGCATGTGTGTGTAATGTTGGTGCTGCATGGAGAAAAATTGGAGATGTATATTGAGTATTGAGTGAGAGAGGGTTTGCGATGAATGTTGGCGCGACGCAGAGCAAAGATGTAATTTGTGTGAAATATTAGTGCGCAACACAAAATTTGTGTGCACTAGACAATGATGCATGAAACTAAAATTTTGAACGTGCTAAATATGAGTGTCAATATAAAAGTTGTACACACTGAATACTAGTGCATTGTATGTGTGCTTGGTATTTCATGTATAGAGCATGCACACGTGATGGATATGGGTGTATGTTAGATGCAGACCTAGTCAGGAGAAAAGGCTATTTTTGGGAAGAGAAGCATGAAAGGAGGAAAGGATAGCTGGAAGGAAAAACAACACATGTAAGGGAAGCATGCAAGATTCACATGCAAGGAAGACCTAACGACGCTAGGGTTAGGGTTTTTGTAATGTATTGTAATGGTTGATGAGCCAAGAATATAAATAAGTAGTTGTATTGTAATGGTTGATGAGCCAAGAATATAAATAAGTAGTACTTGGAGGAAGAGAGGGCCGATTGACCGAGGAAGAGAGAGTTGTAAGAATTGTATCAGTCAGTGAGATGGTAAGCTAGGGAAGCTATGAGAGACTCAATCCCGAGGGTTAGATCGCAGGCTAAGGAGCATGGTGCGATCTAGTCATCCTCACAGGGATCGAGGAGCCTATTGGAGAGAGTAAGATCTAAAATTGTAAACACGCGTGGCGTGACATATTATTGAACCATAATAAAGTGAGATCGGAAGAGGCCAAAGGGGCGCCCAAAACCGAGGCGAGTCGCCAGGAGGAGCGCCCAACCAACAAAACCGAAAGAACAATGACAGAGGCGCGGTGGGAAAAAAACTTGGGGTTTCCAGAGGGAACGCAAGGGGAGTCGGCCAAAAGGGCGCCCAAAACCGAGGCGAGTCGCCAAGAGGAGCGCCCAACCTACAAAACCGAAAGAGCCAGCGAAAGAGGTGCGGTGGGGAAAAAACTTGGGGTTTCCAGAAGGAACGAAAGGAGAGTCGGCGAAATGGGCGCCCAAAACCGAGGCGAGTCGGCAAGAGGAGGGCCCGACCAACAAAACCGAAAGAACAAGCGACAGAGGTGCGGTGGGGAGAAAACTTGGGGTTTCCAGAGGGAACGCAAGGCGAGTCCGCCAGAGGGGCGACCAAAAAGGACGATTGTCGCCAAGAGGAGCGCCGAACCAACAAAACCCAAAGAGCCGGAGACAGAGGTGAGGTGGGGAGAAAACTTGGGGTTTCCAGAGGGAACGCAGGGCGAGTCGGCCAGAGGGGCGCCCAACACCGAGGCCAGTCGCCAAGAGGAGCGCCGAACCAACAAAACCCAAAAAGCCGGCGACAGAGGTGCGGTGGGGAGAAAACTTGGGGTTTCCAGAGGGAACACAAGGCGAGTCGGCCGGAGGGGCGCCCAACACCGAGGCGAGTCGCCAAGAGGAGCGCCCAACCAACAAAACCCAAAAAGCCGGCGACAGAGGTGCGGTGGGGAGAAAACTTGGGGTTTCCAGAGGGAACGCAGGGCGAGTCGGCCAGAGGGATGCCCAAAACCGAGGCGAGTCGGCAAGAGGAGCGCCCAACCAACAAAACCGAAAGAGCCAGCGACAAAGGTGCGGTGGGGTGAAAACTTGGGGTTTCCAGAGGGACCGCAAGGCGAGTCGGCCAGAGGGGCGCCCAGAACCGAGACGAGTCGGCCAGAGGAGCGCCCAACCACCAAAACCAAAAGAACAGCGACAGAGGGGCAGTGGGGAAAAAAACTTGGGGTTTCCAGAGGGAACACAAAGCGAGTCGGCCAGAGGGGCGCCCAAAACCGAGGCGAGTCGGCCAGAGGAGCGCCCAACCACCAAAACCAAAAGAACAGCGACAGAGGGGCAGTGGGAAAAAAAACTTGGGGTTTCCAGAGGGAACAAAAAGCGAGTCGGCCAGAGGGGTGCCCAAAACCGAGGCGAGTCGACAAGAGGAGCGCCCAACCAAAAAAACCGAAAGAACAACGACAGAGGCGCGGTGGAGAAAAAACTTGGGGTTTCCAGAGGGAACGCAAGGCGAGTCGGCCAAAAGGGCGCCCAAAACCGAAGAGAGTCGCCAAGAGGAGCGCCCGACCTACAGAACCGAAAGAGCCAGCGAAATAGGTGCGGTGGGGAGAAAAATTGGGGTTTCCAGAGGGAACGCACGGCGAGTCAGCGAAATGGGCGCCCAAAACCGAGGCGAGTCGGCAAGAGGAGCGCGCCCAACAAACAAAACCGAAAGAACAAGCGTCGAGGTGCGGTGGGGAGAAAACTTGGGGTTTCTAGAGGGAACGCAAGGCGAGTCGGCCAGAGGGGCGCCCAACACCGAGGCGAGTCGCCAAGAGGAGCGCCCAACCAGCAAAACCGAAAGAGCCAGCGACAGAGGTGCGGTGGGGTGAAAACTTGGGGTTTCCAGAGAGACCGCAAGGCGAGTCGGCCAGAGGGGCGCCCAGAACCGAGGCGAGTCTTCAACAGGAGCGCCCAAACGCAACACAAGGCGAGCTCGCGAGATGGGCGCCCAAACGAAA